>LOJH01004605.1:0-35980 GCA_001685095.1 Ellobius talpinus | reverse complement strand
CTAAGAGGGACATACATGGATCTAATCTACATGGGAAGAGGAAAAGGACAAGATCTCCTGTGGTCATTTTCTATACCATCCCTTGGTGTTTTCTACTTAGATGGTGCAACTTACTCTGCCTGTTATGACACATGCTTCTTGAGGGGTGTTTGTGTGTGTGTGTGTGTGTGTGTGTGTGTGTGTGAATATAAGTGTATTTATCTAGAAAAAACATAGCAATTATGAATTTTCAGTTAAGCCTAGATCGGTAACAGGAATATAAATAAGTGTTATAATTTTCTCTTCTTACTAATACTATGTGATTGTTAGATTTACATGTGAGTGCTAGATTTATATAGTCTACTGTTACTAGCAGGTGATAAAGCATGCATAGATAATGTGCCTACATCATTTATTAGATGAGTAGGTGCAGCTGTACACAGTTGTGCAGGGCAGCATGTGGTCTATTACTCTGAATGGTGCAGTAAGAGGGTGATATAGGGGTTCAGATCAATGATAGGTCACAGTGAATTTAAAGGATCTTTCTACGTACTAAAGAAATCTTAAAAGGATATAAATATTTTTCTAAATGTCCACTTTGTAGGAGAATAAATAATTTTGTTCTTATTATGGTGAGGTAAATTCATTCCTAATGTTCTAAAAGAGTTCATTAAGACTTTACCATGTATGTGTATACTGGGGGTCAAGTGCGGTCTGTTAGGTTTTCTCCTTGCCTCTATAGCTCGGCTAAGAAAAATAAAAACAAGGCAAAGTGAGAGCATTCAACTAAGATACGAAGATTGGGTGTTACCACAAGGAAAACATAGATGTTCAGATTCAGAACTGAGCACAGCTAGCAGGTTATACAACACTGACTTTTTTAGTGAGTGGGGCTTTTAGAGGAAGAGGCAGGGGTTTGACCTCCATGTTTCCCCTTTTGGGCTCCCTTTATGCTAACAGTCATTGAGTAGTGATAACCAAGGTAACAGTAGTACAATGATTATAGTTGTCTTACAGAAACACTTCCCGGGCAGGTCCCCAGTACACATGGGTACAATGATTATAGATGCCCTACGGAGTTTCTGCACAGAAACACTTCCCGTGCAGGTCCCTGTACACACGGTGCTGCTAAGGAAGAGCTTGTGTTCAGAAGGTAACTGATCTCAAAAGTCTGCGTCACACACAGCCTTTCCCTCCAGTGGTGAGTCTCTTTAAATGCTGCTCCAGTCTGTGCATAGAAAGGCAGCCCTGATTGTTTCTGTTGGGTATGTAGGTGTGCTGAAAATCGGATCAATACAAGTGAGGGCAAGAAAATGACTCTTCCAAAAGAGCAGAGTTCTGTTTCCAACACCCACATTAGGTCTTAATAGCCACTTTTTACTTCCAGATCCAGAGGGTTTGATGCCTTCTTCTGGCCTCACACTCGCAGGTGCACATACAAAGGTGCACACACACAGGCACACACACAGAGGCACACACACAGAGGCACACGCACACAGAGAGACACACACAGGCGTACACACACAGGGACACATACAGGCACATAAGGCACATACACACACAGGCACACACACAGACACACACAGGCACATACACACACAGGCACACATATAGAGGTGCACACACACAGGCGTACACCCACAGGGACACATATGGGCACACACACAAGCACACACACAGGTGCACACAAAGGCAAGCATACACAAGCACACACACAGACACACACAGGCAGACATGCAGTGGCACACACATAAAAAATAACTAAAGAAACAAATAAAATATTTAAAAATTATAAATGAAATAATATATCCCAACTATTACATATCCATGAGACTGTGTTGTCTTTTTTGCCAAAATTATGTTTGCAATTTTTTGTCAATTTCCCATATGCTTCTCGGTGATAACTTGGGATTTTTAAAGCATACTGTTCTTAGCTACATGATCATGAAAAGAAACAAATTAGACATATTACTCTATGTAGCAGGCAGTATTGCCCTATTCTAAAATGCAGTATCAGACCAGTTTCAAAGCACAAGAATCAAGGCAATTGATTGGTGGCTATGGGAATGTTCATCCATCGGTATTTAAGTGTATTTTGAACAGTGTATGCAGTTACGCACACCTACTTGAGGTCAAAAAAGCACAACTTTTCGATGCCACAGTGCATAGAGAATATTCTGAACAGCAATTCTCAAAGCTGCGTGTGTCTAGTACTCCAGACTAGTGAGAATAGAAGGTCCATCCTGCCATTCACTAAATGTCTCTGTCCTTTATAAAATAGCTTACTTCTTTACCTCGAAAAGAATGGGCTGCAGGAAAATTCCCAACACAAATTCGGAAGATCAGTACTCAACATGTAAGAATAATTTCAAATTGCCAAAAACTAAAGAATAAAAGAACATTTTTAAAAAGAGTAATAGAAAAATGTATACTCTTAGAGTATAAATTTTTAAGTGATAAGTAGCTACTTTACATTTGGGTTTTATATAAAAATTGTCTAGGAAACGCATAGTTATTATCTCTATTCAATTTTCAATTGCTACCATCCTAACATATGACATCCCGAGTTCCTTATAATCCTCAAATGACGTTTGCTTCCTACATCACCAGAAGCAAAAGCAAGATTTCACTTGGCTGAGACCAGTAAGGAGAGTCCAAACAGTTTGCCCACGTCTAATCTTTTCTGCCTGTGCGTTCATAATCGTCAAGAGGCAGACTGAGAAATGAAGTCAGGCGTCACATGGATGGCTTAGATGAACCTCCCCTAATGAAAAATCTCTGATTTCTGTCATGAATGCCTTGCTTCTCAATTGTCCCTGTTTTATTTTCATGGTTGAGAGATGGATACTCATCATTCTTATGCAGATTTGGGGGCCCACTGAGCACACAGCAATCCAAATGATGTGTCACAGTCTCTTTGCTGTTCTCTTAAAGCCCGGTGCACAGGGATGGAAGTCACCCGAATGAGATTCTCCGCCTCCACTCTCCACTTAACAAGGAGAAGAATAAATGAATATATCAAATAGCAGCAAATATATTAGCTGCAAACAAATAGGTTTCATTTGTAACGAGCACATACAAGTTAATTAATGAGAAGGAGCCTTTGTGTGAAATTGGGCGGATACTGTTAAGGGCCAATTGAGCTCTATAGGATAATTAGGAAGTACCGGCATGCTCTTGTGTTTGTGAGCAAAGTGCTGTCCACAATTTGCCTAAACCTATAAACCATCATCTGTGATCCTTAGCAGCAATTAAACGACGAACATCTCCTCATCAGAGACTTGGGAAAACAAAACAGGACGGGAGCGCGTTTAACCAGCCAGATGGATATTTTGAACGGTAACTTTGAAGACTGCATTTTCATTAACAGTTTCAATAACAGACCATAAGATAGAAACGTATTTGTATTATGCAACGGAGAAAAACCATGGTGTTTCCCTGGAAGGGAAATTGAAATGGCCTAATTATAATAGAGGTGGTGCATATTTGGGCAGCTTTGGCTGTACAATGGTAGAGCGCATAGCGAGTTTATCAGAACACACACCCTCTGATTTCTTTACCAACAACACGGTGGAGCCCCGACCCCCACCTCTACTATTCTAGATGCCCACCCACACTTTAGAGAGGTTATGCGGATGGTAGGAGGAGTTTCCTCACAGCGTGAGGGCAAAAATCTGATCAATATGGCACTTTCTCTAGGGCAAGTAGGTACTAATTAGTTCTTTAAAAAATGCTTATTACGGAAAATGATACATCGGCACAAAAAACTAACGTTAGACCTGGAGATCGGCTTCTATCACAAACTAATTGATCTAGAAGGTTTAGGAATGTAACATTTAAAATGCTTCTGTAAGCATGGCAACAGTGCCAGAAGCCATAAACTTCCCTGCATTAGTTCAATTAATTGTCTGCCTGGAAGATTCTGGAAAAGTTGCAGAAGCACTTGGTTTTATAGTTAAGGTTCTTCTGGGCATTTAGTTGCTTGCATTTAACAATGTTTTCTGACTGGTTTGCATAATGGGTAAAGCTGAAAAGCTGCCCTATACTACTAAAAATGCAATTATAAATGTATGAATCTCCCTCGGTTAGAGGCACACTTTTCTTTCTTTTATTTTTTTTCTTCAATGCCAAAATAACAGCATTTACAAATGTTTTCATGAACTGTGAGAAGTTACCTCTCCATGAGTTTTATTGTAGTATTAGGTCAACAGCTCTCTTGAAAGAACAAAACCAACCCAGGGCCAAACAGGCAGGCAGGCCTAATTAAGCGCTCCGGAGTAAGAAAATCTCTCAGACAGCCACATTCGACTCGACCCCTGCTTTGTACTTCGTCGGTTTTCTCTCTACCTTTGCCACGTTCCTCTGGTTTTATTTTTTTAATGAATTATTTAAACATGGCCATTTCACATCTGAAATTAATTTTCAAAGAGAAGGCAACACGAGAAATAATCTCAAGTTAAACAGCTTGGAAAGGGCTCCAGTTTAGGTTCCCGTTCCTGCTTCAGAGCCTGCCTGTGGTGGTCCCAGTGGCTTCGGGTCCCTGAGACTCAGCCTGCGTCCCAGTAGAACTCCTGTTTCCAACAGGGAGGAGGGAGGGTACGCAAATATACAAATATCAGAGGAACTCTGTTTTTTTGTTACCATATCTATGTTTCTTTTCTATAAATGGATAGGAATTAAAAATCATGTTTCAAGAAGAAAAAAAAAGCCCATGGAGATCATGGCATTTTCCATATTACTGAGACGTA
This sequence comes from Ellobius talpinus, assembly GCA_001685095.1. Lineage (NCBI taxonomy): Eukaryota > Metazoa > Chordata > Mammalia > Rodentia > Cricetidae > Ellobius > Ellobius talpinus. The sequence goes on along the minus strand of LOJH01004605.1, from coordinate 31,253 downwards.
ACTATCTTTTAAAAAGAATGGAAACCTTAGGCTCAGTAACCACTTCAACAAATAGTGCACAACAATCGCTTTATCTAGTTCTCTTTTTCCTGTTAGCACAAGGACCTGGGAATGGCCTCCAAAATTCACAAAATGACACTTTCGCTACTTACTGTAGAATCGTTCAGTTGGAATAGACATCAAGAGATCATTAAATTCATCCTGTGCCTGCAGGTATGGCCTCACTCTGCAGGAACTCATATTGACATATAATATTAATGGGCAGGGCCTGATATGGTGTGACTTGTTGTGATATGACATGATATGATATCATATAATAAGAAGGGCTGTACCCAACAGGTTGAGAACCTGTCCCAGGTGGGAGCTGAGGTTCTGACATCCTCACCCCTGAGATACTAGAGTCTCTAATATCTGTACTGGGAAAACAAAAATCTTAAATACGCAAGACGTATCTTTATTAGGGAGAGAAGATGTTTGATGCGGAAACAAAATGTTTTCTTCTCAGTTTGATATTTCACAGCCCTCCGAGAATACCCTTTATGGCTGAACAAATAGCAATTTCTGCTCCATTTCTATTATCCCAGGGAAAGAATTACCTGGAAAAAAATCAATGTTCTAATATGTAGTGGTATCGAAGAGTGTCACTTATTTTTAAGATTAAGCAAAGATACTCAATCTCATCTTGTTTAGAAGTAGATCACTAAAGAGCACAGATAGGGTAGTTCTATCGGGTAAAACATTAAAACAGCTGAAGATTAGCAACTGAAATTTATTGAAGAGTTTTTTTATTGCCCGGTTGCCAAGAAAAGATGATTATGAAAACTCTCACGATGACATTGAATTTGGTTTTGCCATCCTCAAATGACAGATGATGACCAATATCTTTCACAGTCCAGAGAGTCCAGGGAGCCTTCCACACAGCAGGGAAAGAGAGGAACAGAAAGGGTCCTGGGCCCTGATGCTCCCTCTACCAGATATTGGCTGTCAAACTTTCAGCTTTGATCATGGACAACCATTTCTTCTGTGTGCTTGAAATTACCCCAAACTGTGAATTATGCTATGATTTTTCAAATGTAGAGGCCTAAATTCACGAGAGGTTAGGGACCATGTGAAGTTGACTGGAATGGGGAGTCCCAAACTGGTTTATACCTATAACACAGTAAAGCGCCAAATAGACTTCCAGGATCTCACACACATTAAATTGGCAAGGGCAAAATGCCAAGACCCTCTGTGCTCTGCATGGCATTCAAGGAGACCCTTCCCTCAGAGCCCAGGATGTAACCTGCAACCACAGCAAGGGAGACATGAGTCCTGTGCCTGCCATCTGCCTCTATGGCGAAAGCACAAGAGATGCCGTCATTCCTTCCCACACTGTCTCCTGATGACTAATCTTCAGCCAATCCATTTGTCGCCTCTCTTTTATGGAAGAACACATAATGGGTAAGGAAGAAAAATTCAGACAGGGCCAACTGAAAACATCTCCTTTTGCTATATTGACAGAGCCCCAAAACACACACTTTAAAAATCATGGTGTATTTGGCAATTTCATGGAACACTAGTCACAACTATTATCATTATTTTATTTGCCTGCAATATAAGACAGAAATTTGATGCTATCAAAAGTTATTTGAACATGAACTACAGTGCCAAAGATATGAAATGAAATTTCAAAGACTAGAAGATTCTGGTCAGTGGATAGAAGAACAAAGGAAAAAAGTCCTGGCTGTCAGTTACAGAAAGCACAGTGTGTTCCCCTCTACAGCCTTTTAATCCCCACTGTTTTTCAAGATAGGTGTAGACAGACAAGAAGATAGAGAGTCAGGGATGGACCATTCTGCTTTTCACTTTATATACAAGGAGGCTGAGCCACAGGTGGCTGAGTAGCTACCTGGACTTTGTCTCTAGAAATAGAAGATTCAAATATAAAGTCAAAATTTATGGGCACTAAAATGTCTTTTAATACATTAAAATTTCTTTGAAATATTAACATCTATTTTCCTGAATATGCATACTTTTATGCTTTTCTGGAGTAAATTTCTGCCTTTAATAATCCCACCTCTGCTTCAAAACAAACAAGCAAGCAAACAAACATCACTTATGTATGTTATCAGTTAGAGAAACGTGTGTTCTTTTCCTGCCCTCCCATCCCATCTTTCTAGGACCAGCCTCTGTGTGCACACCTCTTCACGTCTACTGTTCTTCCCAAGTAAATACTTTATATGCAATGAAATTTTTGATTGAAAAACCTAAACTTAACTGAGCAATTTCCCCTCTGCTGACCCTTGCAATAAAATTATGCTTTGAAAGTAACGACAACATGTAAATTCATACAGTGAAAATTATGTTCTGTGCATCGCTAGCTTTCAAACTCCATAAAACAGACTACTGCAGTCCTTACTACTTAGAGGCTGTAACGTAATTAGCATGCCAAGAAGGAAATATAAATGATTGTACAACACTGTAAAAAATAATTAAAATAATGGCTAATCATACTTCAAAGTTATATAAATGAAACAATTACTTTATGCTATAGATGTAAGTGACAGGAATGTTGTAGAGGCAATGAACTAAAAAGATGCTTTAAGGAAATCCTATAGTTCCAACGTTACCTGCTGGCATTGAGTATAAGCACTCAGTAAAATTTAAGTTGGCCGCCTCAAGGCTGCTAGGGAAAGGACATTTGCCTTACAGGCCCTGTAGTTTGCTTTAAGTGCTTTCTGCTTCTATCAGCCTGATAAAGACAGCAAGTTTCAGAGTTTCAGAAATAGGTTAAAACACACACACACACGCATGCAGACATACACACACATGCACACACAGGCTCACATGTACACACACATGCATACTGACACACACAGACAAACACACATGTGAACACACATGCACACACACATACAGACTCACATACATACACACATGCACACACATTAAATATAGATAAAGTACAGTGTTTAAAGGAGATTTAAACATAGCTAATTTCTGTTCTAGAAATGACAGAAAAGCAAGCATAGACAGGTTCTAGGATGGAAGCAATGTTAGAACAGAAATCATATTTTTTGTCATGTGTGCCACACTAGCATAGCAGCTCATCTTAAATGGCCATTTGATAAAGAAATAGTCAATAAAGGAATAAAAGAACCAAGATGGAAAGCTGAGCACTAAGTATCTTGATATACACACCTGCGAGCATCCTGTCTTGCTTGGAACCTTCAAGGGGCTCCCCACCAACTAATGGGATTCAGACTTAGAATGGAGAGCAGGTTCTGGTCCAGACCCTTCATGCCTTGCAATTTATCAATCCCTTGGACCAAGCACATTATCAATAACAGGATTTTGGGGGCAATCTCAGCACCAACCACACACCTGTTACCCCACTAGCATCTTCAGTTCCCCAACTTCTGCTTCCAGGATGCTGCTCCCTCCTCCAGACTCCTGCACATCATTGACTGCTTTTTCCTCCATTACCTTTTTCTCTTTGGTTACACAGATTGCTAGAGTTAGCTGTGTGTGTCTTAGGCTGGGGAACCAAGTCTGACTCAGTGTCCGGTTACAAGTGGGACATCAAAAGGGGTTTTGAAATAAGGGATGGAGCACTGGGAAGGAGAAGATAGAGTGTGAATAAAGCCAGGGAAAGAAACTGTTGTGGCTGGGTATGTAGAGCACTTCAAAACGACATAGGGATGCTTTCAAATTTGGTCTATGTGAGACTAACATATCTTTTGAATTAAAGACGGGCTTATTATTGTCACAGTAATAGTTACCTGTTTTTTTGAGGCAATTTTTCTTTGTTAAACAGTCCTGGAGCTTACTCTGGAGACCAGGCTGGCCTCAAACTCACAGAGATCCACCTGCCTCTGCCTCCTGAGTGCTGAGATTAAAGGTGTGTGCCACCACTTCCTGGCTCAAGTAAGTATGTCACCTTTCTACTTAACATTTCTATTGAAAGTTTTAGACTTGTAGAAAGATTGCTAGAAAAAGCTGAAGAATTTTTTTGGGGGGGAGAAATATTAGTACAGCTTTATTTATTTGTTTTTAATTTATTTATTTTATATACCAGCCAGTTTCTTCTCCCTCTTCTGCTTCCAATCCCTCCCCCTATGTACCCTCTTCTCCCCTAATCCACTCCTCCTCGTTTCTATTTAGAAAAGGGAAGGCCTCCCATGGATATCAACAAAACATGGCAAACCAAGTTGCAGTAAGACTAAGCACCTCCCTTTGTATTAAGGCTGGACAAGGAATAGGTTCTCAAAAGCCAGCAAAAGAGTCAGAGGCAGCTCCTGCTCCCACTGTTAGAAGTCCCACCAGAAAACCAAGCTGCACAACTGTCCCATATATGCAGAGGGTGAGTCCCTTACAGGCTCCTTTGTGGTTGGTTCAGTCTCTGTGAGTGCCTATGATCCCAGGTTTCTTGTGAAACTGATTCTGTGGGGTTTCTTGTGATGTCCTTGACCCCTGTGTCTCCTACAAACCTTTATCCCTCTCTCTGGCAAGATTCCCTGAGTTTTGTCCAATGTTTGGTTGTGGGTCTCTGCATCTGCTTCCACCAGTTGTGAATGAAGCCTCTCTGATGACTACTGGGCTAGGCACCAACCTATGAGTACAGCAGAGTATCATTAGGCATCATTACATTGACAGCTTTTCCCTCCAGTTATGTTTTGTTGTGGGACAAAAATACCACCTGTCACTTGTATTATTTTTAATAAGATGCTGACTGGCCAGTAGCCAGGCAGAAAGTATAGGCAGGACAATGGCGACCAATCAGGAAGTAGAGGTGTGGCAATGAGAATTACGGGAAGAGGAAAGTTTCAGTCTGCAGTCATCATTCATACACAGAGCAAGCATGATGTGACTGCCTCATGGAAAAAGGTACCAAGCCACGTGGCTAACACAGACAAGTATTATGTGCTAATATAAGTTATAAGAGTTAATAAGAAGCCTGAGCTAATAGGCAAATCAATTTATAATTAATGTAGACCTCTGTGTGTTTATTTGGGACTAAATAGCTGTGGGACCTGGTGGGACAGAAGCATCAGTCAACCATGTTTAGTTCTATCTTAGGTCTCTGGGCTGTCCAGCCTCTAGGTCCTGGTGCTCCAGGCAATGTGAGGGGTGGGCTCAATCTCATGGCATGGGTCTGAGGCTGGAGCTGTCATTGGTTGGCCACTCTCACAATCAGTCTCTGTGTCACCCTTACCCCAGCACAGGCAGGACAGACTGTAGGTTGAAGTTTATATGGCTGTTCTGGTATCCCAGTCCCACTGAAAGTCTTGCCTGGTCACAAGAGATGGCCAGTTTAGCCTACATATCCTCAATTGCTAGGAGCCTTAGCTGGGGTGATCTTTGTAGATTCCTGGGAATTTTCCTTGCACCTGACCCTGAAATGGCTCCTTTTCCAGTCGACTTTTTCAGTCCTCTCCTCCCCAAACCCACCTGCTCATGTTACCATGCTCACCTGCTCTCAGACCACCTATGAAAGCTCCTCTATCTCCCCCTCCCAGGGAAATTCAAGGGTCTCCCGAGGGCCCTCCTCATTGCTAGCCACTCTGGGGCTGTGGATTGTAGCATGGTTATCTTTTATGGTTAATATTCATTTTGTAGGGTCATTTTATTTGTATTTTAATAAATAAAGCTTGCCTGGAGATCAGAGAGTAAAACAGCCCACTGGTCAGTCTTACAGACCAGGCAGGGGTAACACACACCTTTAATCCCAGAACTAGAGAGGATTATGAAACAGGAGGAAACAGCTCTCAGATACAGTCTCATTCTGAGATTCCTGGAGGCAGGATCGCCATTTTTGGATTGAGGTCAAGGTAAGAACCAGTGGCTGTATGTTTTCTTTTTCTGACCTTCTGCTTGAACCCCAATTTCAGTCTCTGAGTTTTTATTAATTGTGCTTCACCACTTATAAGTGAGTACACACCATGTTTCTCCATGTTTCTCTCTCTGGGTCTGGGTTACCTCACTCAGGATGATTTTTTTTCTAGTTCTATCCATATGCCTTGAACAATTTTCTTAAACATAATTCCACTAACATTATCATTTGCTGGGGCTTTTTTTGTTTTTAATCGATTGCAAAGATGAAACTCATTCACTTCTAAATACTTTAGCTTGTATTTTATAAAAGTGGTAATTTTATGCAACCATAACATAGTTAACAAAGCCAGGAGACTAAAGTTGGAATAGATTTTTTTTTGTCAATTAACGTCTTAAGGAAGAAATCCCGTGGTCCCGAACTGTGCTTGCCTGCTTGGTCCCTGTGGTCTTTTTAAATCCGGGACATAGTTTAGGTTTTCATTTGCACTTTGTGCTATTGACATTATAAGTTTTAGCATTAGCTAACTGTTTTACGGAATGTACCTCATGCAGTCTGCAGATTTAGAAGCCCTATTAAGATTGGGAAGAAAGAGATGTAAAGACAACCTGCTGAAGCTTTGCTGGCTGCTGAGGGAGGTTTGCCATGTTTCTTCCCTCACCTTCCTGTGTGGCATGGGGCAAACCTTAGCCAATTCTTTGGAGGGCCTGGTAATGAGTCATCCTCGAACCGGTTTTCATGGTGGTTTCCAAGTGGCAATTTCCTAATTTCTTTCACCTTTAGCAGTTGTCTTTCTAACGTTAGGAAAAGCCTTCCTGTCCCTTGTTTCTTGATTTATTGCCACGAACCTGTGGAGTTTTGCTGGAGACTAACGGAGACTGTTCCTGGTGTTAGCAGTCTTGATTCTCAGCTAGTAGGAGTTTCACTTGGCTTCGGCATTGCACCTGTTCCAACTCGTCTTTAAACAGTTGTGCTCACTTCCTGTGCTCATATCCCTGTCAATCTCACCTTTGAGTCCGATTCATTGGTTCATTTAGTTCTACGGTACAAAGCACTTCTGTGTGTCCTGTGGTAAAGAATTCCAGCAAGTGAGTAGCTAAAAACTGGCACTTTAGTTATTTGTTGAGTGTTTGAGTGTGTGGAGGTCGAAGGAGACCTTAGAGAGTTGTCTTCTTCCACCATGTAAGTTCCTGGGTTGCCAGGTTAGGGGCAGATACCTTCACATGCTGAGACATCTTTGTGGCCCTAGGTATTCTTTTGAAACTCCCCTTTGAAATATTTATTCTTTACAATTAAATTTTGTATAAAGCAAATCCAAACACCAATGGTTTAGCAGTGGCCGACTTTGCATTTCTAATTGAGTCTGTACCCTTCTCTCCACCAACCTCTCTCATAGTCTCTTACTTGTAGATTCAGAAGTGGATTTCATTTAGGAAAAAACCATGAATTTGGCCAACAGAGTTTATGTGAAATAGAAAGGCAAGGAAAAGATCTTGATGGTTACAGCAAAATCACTGTGTTTTCTGTGCACTAATATGGACTTTCTGCTTTGTTTTCAGGGTAAACACGTGTGAGTGAAGGGCCTTGGTGACAAACTGAAGTGGGCAGCAGGCAGAACAACAGCGCCCCTTGCTCAAGAACTCTTCAGCAAAAGATGAAAGACAGTGAATTAAGTTTGCTGTTTCCCTACCAACATATTTGCCTCCCATATATATTTATGACTATAAGATTTCAAGGTTTCTGATACTATTTTTGATTAAGATATTAAGATATGCATATCCCAAAGCAATACACACGGGGAACATACCTTGCTTTGCGATTGTCATTTCAAACACTAGTTTTTATATGGAAACTTTGGGAGAAGCATGTACAAAATTGCAGGTCGCAGGTCCTCTAAAACTCCCGTAGCCGGGGTATCCAGCTTGGTAGCAAAGGTATGCCACGCCTTCGTCGCTTTTACAGCTAGGACATTGCAGGCCGTGGCAGCATCACTGATCTAACTGTAACTATGGAGGAAGTTAATCAGCGCATAATTCCCAAAGTCATCATTTGTCCACAATTATGTCCTAACAGTTGTTCACAAATTAGCCTGCATGTTTTTTATTATGTGGCTTTGGAGAGGCATGACATTGTCTCCATCTGCCTTCTCTGACTGGCCGAGGCTCGACTTCCCTTGCTCAAGTAGCATTTCTCAGTCTCTAAGAAGTTCACAGAATGGCAGCCAGGAAAAAGTCTGGCAACCGGACCCTGTTGCTCTTAAAATCGCAGCCGTGAGTTGGCTATGTGTGGTTTGTCGTGAACCATTACAGTTGAGTAAGCTCAAAATCACGCTCGGATTTTCAAGTACAGCAGCCACTGGAGTACATTTAGGAATTTTGTTCATATCCCACTGCATCCCCGGCGGGAGAAGGAACCACACAAGTCGAGTGTTTGTTGTTTTCCTTCTATATAAGTTTTACATGAAGCCCAAATGCTAGTCTGTAAATACGCGCACCTGTCATACACGTAGTGACCAGAAGGTGGCGCGGTCTTAACATTGACCAAGGACTGTCAGCATCAATGTTGAATCGGAGCAGATTAATTTATAAAGATAACTTCTTTTTGGACTTTGTATAATAATATATATTTCTGTGTCTCCTCACAGATACATACACGCGATCTCTTTTTATTATCTATAAATAGAAAACTGCTTCTTTTAATTTTTTATTCTTTCTCTTTTTTAAAGCACACACACACATCTATGCCATATTCTTTTTGATTTTGGATTTTTTTGAGACAAGTTATCACTCTGCAGCCTAGATTGTCTGGCAACTAATTCCATAAGCCATGGTCTCCAAGTCATGGCAATCCTTACGCCACCCTTCCTGAATGCTAAAATCACAGGCATGGGCCATTATGTATGGGTAACGAAATTCTACTGTTTTAAAACCTTTCTTTTTGTGGAGCTATAAATAGAACCCAGGGTCCTGTGCATCTTAGGCAAGTCCTTTACCGTATAGCTGTACCCTCAACACTTATTGTGGCTTTATGCTTTAGAAAGATTTGAGTGAGGCCCTAATTATCTTCCTGCAAGAAATAGTTGGCTAGTGAAGATCACAAAGCCTTGCGATCTCAATTTTGCCTGTGTCTGATCTGTCACCATCATATAAGACCACACTTTCCCATCTGTTCACTAGAAGAGTTCAGTTGTTTCTTTTATTTTTGTTATTATTTATCTGTTTTATTTTAAAGTGATGACCAACATTTCAGATGTAGCGGACACTGAATTTATATAATGTTTCACTATATCAAAATGAAAATAAAAGTGGTTTTGTTTTGTTTTTTCATTCAGAGAAAGGAAAACCTTCCACTTCACTTTCTGAAATTGAGTTTGAGATACATCCTGGGCTTTGTTAGTTAAACTGAACAATGTTTAATCACAGCTTCTGAACGTCAACAAACGGGACCATCTCTTTTGGGGCGGGTGAGGGAACTATCTAAAATCAGGCAACCTTCAACTAAGAATAAAACAACTTCTGGGCTGCACATTCTTGCCTTTGCTTCTAGCTCATCTAGGTGAAAACACGGCTCCAGCTTTCTAATGCTCTGGGTGGAACTGCCCTACCCAGCAATTGTCAATGTGTCCACGGTCACACCACCCCAAGAAATGAGTTTCACTGAATGCCGTTCCTGGCACTCGGCCTTGGGGCATTACCTCCTTCTGCCCATCCATCTGACAAGCTCCCTGAGCCTTGGTTTCCTCCCACCTTCTTTGTGTCTGTCAGAATGCTTGCTGGGAAGGGCGACCTCTCTGCCTGGGCTAAGCCCCTATACGAGCCTCTGAGTCCCCGAGAACCTCAAAGCTACTGAATGGAACAGTCACTTGTTCAAATGGAACTTGTTCAAAAATAAACACCGAGGAAAGTCTGTGCTTTTTAGCCCCAGCAGATCCCTCAGGCCTCCCTTCCCCCGACCTAAGTACCCACTAAACAAACAGAAAAAGAAAAAAGGCATTACCAACAAACTACTTTCTAGATATTTATTTGTTCATAATATATGAAAATCAGGCCTGAGAGAAGTCCAGTGGCTAAAATTCAAAGATGCAGGATTATTTCATTAAAAAGTATTTTGTTTATTTTAAATAAATAAAATGGTTATTTCTCAGGGAACCCATACGTTCTATCTCGTATGTCTTAACCTGAACTGCACATGCTTTTGAATCAATGACAATGTCTCCTACTTCCCCCTGTTTCTATTTCTACTTCTGCCCTAAACTAGAGAAATGGGAACTCAGCCGATGACATTTTGACTCTTCCCTCAGGGCCCTGAAATATCCCAGCATATGCCTACTCTGCCATAGATCATAGGACAGCAGGCTCTGGGGACACCATATGGCCACAAGCCTGCTTGTTACCCAGGGGCATACTGGGGCATCAGGTACTCCAGCCAAGCTTCTATGTGTTGTTGGTCACGAGGGTCAGAATTAGATACAAAGAAATCCTCTGAGGATGAAGACTAGCTCATGCATGGCTGAAAATAGGTGGTCCAGGCTAGAAATGTTTCGAAAATGTACATTAATTGCACTGAATTTTCATTCTGGCACATGAATCCTGGATTAGAGCCCCTAATGCCACCCAATGAGCAGTAGAGAATTCTGACTTCTGTAAGGGCAAAGTGGAGGTGATTTTCCCTTCCTCCAGATTATAGCTTTAACTGCTTTAGCAAACTTCAGGAAGTTTTCTTCCTCTCCAACTGGGTCCAATAGATAAAAAATAGATAGTCATTGCATTATGGGTTGTCTTCTTGGCATACAGTTGGTACCCAATTATTTTTGAAGCAACCCTTTTCAGTTTCTTTGAAGTTAAACCCAGATGATGGCATTTCACACTGTTCTATACTGTTCAGTGATACTTAAGTACATTCTAATCCGAAAGTGATGTGATAGGCTCTGAGCAAGCAAATACAAAGACAAATAAAATACCAGTGTCTGTCGGGAATTCTGCGTCTGGTGTAGGAGGGCAAGTCAGGAAAGCAAGATGGTGTTACTATGGAATACGAGCAAAGTGTTTTAACACGGGGTTTGTCTGAGGGAACCAAAGAATATTTGATGGAGGAGGTAACGCTATACATAACCCAACAAAAAGGCTAGCTATACGGAGGAGTTTGGTTTGTTTTCTGCAAGGAAATACTTTGCAAGGTGCCTTAGATACCAAGTTCTATAAACGGAGCCCATACTACTTAGGAGCTATGTTTGTGGTTGTGCATCGGTATAATTATTCTGCCCAAATCATCCCTAGTACAAGTGAATTGGGAGACCCGCAGAGGTTTCTAACCCATCTCAGAAAATAACAGAGCTCGATGTTCAAGGGGTGATGACTGAATTGGGTGGGTGAAGTGGACAGAACTTTGGGCACAGTGAGATATTTGGGAGTGAAAGTTTCTGGATTTCGATCCTTCATCCATCATTTTCTCATGCAAATCACCTAACCCCTCTGTTTCGATAATTTAATTGATGATTACAGCAGCCCTACAATATCTGGCTCACGGTGCTTTTGAGGAATAAATGCAATGAACATTGAGAACAAGGGACAACTGAGATACATACACACAGTCGCTCAACAGGCTTCAATTACGGGGGTTGCTATTTGTAGAGACTGGATGAGGGAAAATTGCATAACAGATTTAGAAAATATAAATGTTTATGGTCACACCAGTAAGATTATTTTAAAATTACATAATTTAAATACATTTAAATAGATAAATGTAGCACACTTTGGCTAGAGTTTAAACTGTGAAGCAGGAAGTGGCCATAAATAAGTCTGGTGAAGTTGGCAGATGGGAAATAACATAGCGGGGATTATTTCACACATAAGATCAGCTATTTATGATTTTTAAAATAAGTACTTTATTTGTGTGTGTGCTGGCATGTACTTCTGTGTATGTGTGTGCGCATGCACGTGTGTGTATGTGCATGTATGAGCGTGTGTTTGTGTGCACATGTACATGTGTATGTGCAAGTGTACGTGTGTGCATGTTCATGTGTACAGTGTTTGGGAGGTGGAGGATGTGCACATGAGTACAGGTGTCAGTGGAGACTGGAAGGGGGAGTGAGATGCCCTGGAGGCAGAGCTGCATGGAGTTGGGAACCACCCGACAGAGGAGCTGGAACTGAACTAGCATTCACTTGCAAGAACAACAATGCTCAACCACGGAGCCACCTCTGCAGCCCTGTTTATGAGTTTTAAGAAAGCAGAGATGGCATATTTCTCCTTTTGAACTGTGAGGAGAAATAATGGAGGACGAAGCACTCAGTCAGGGTGCACTGAGAATGTGTGGATGAACTACAAAGGGAGTAAGCCTGAGAGCGATGTTAGAGAAGTTGAACTTCAAAATACCTAGGAAGAAAAGCAAGCATATCATTGTCATTGGATAGAGCCATGCTAACGGAAGGATGATTCCTAGGTCACCATTGCTACAGTCAGCCCGAGTCTGGAATATAAGAGGGGACTCAAGCTTTGTGGGTTTGGTGCTGTAGTTTCAAGGCTTCAAAAATGAAAATACTCAATAGAGCTGACAAAACTTGGAGCTACAGTGATGTCAACAGCACATAGACTCCAATAAAAGTAAGCAAGTTTGTGATCCACAGGAGCATGTGCTGAGTGGGAGTCCAGCGGGCTGGGACAAAGCTCTGGTGAGCTCCCCACTGAAGGGAGGGACAGGAAAGATGTGCACATGGGAAACCATAAGAGAGCTTTTCTTCAAAGGAAATTTTATTTAGAGGATAAGGGAGCAAGAATTTATTAAGCTATTTTATTTTTAGTAGTTTGCAGATAATTATGTTTACTTATGGCATTTTAAAAATAAAAATTTGTTTTATTGTTTCTCTCTCGTTTTATTGTTTCTCAGCCTCTCTTCCTCCCATGTGTCCCTTCTCCAATTAGTTTCTTTCCCACCTTCCACCACCTAGAAACTTCCTGTCCCTGTATCCACAGCCCCCCCCCGCCACACCTCTTGTTTTCCTCTTATGGTTTCTGTCCAGTTTTATTGTCTTCGCCTCACCCTCACACAGAATCTGCACATGCCTAGTTCTTCTGAGACCGATTTAGCTCTGTTATGTACTTCTTTTCATGTCCTTACAAATTTATAATTTCATTTTTCTAAGGGATAAAGTAAAATCCCATTGTATATCTATGTATCTATACACACATTTTCAGTATCCACTCTTCTGTCTGTGGATATCTGGCTGGTTCCATTTCTTTGCTCTTGTGACAGGGTACAACAGGCATGGAGGCATGACCATCGTTTTCATTAGCATTGTAACCACAATGATACATTCACAGGAAAGTGTGAGTGTATTGCTGTCATTGCCCCTAGCGAGAAGGAGTTTCACTAGCTGCCTAGATTGGACTGTGAAGTCTTGAAAACGGTAGACTAAAGAATGGACAGGGACTGAAACAAAAATACTAATATTAGATAAATTGAGTGTATGTAGAAAAAAGGGGGATGAACAGAGGAAGAAGTGAAGAATAGGAGGAAGTAAAACAGTAACTGAAACAGAGAAAGACTGATCAGGTTTAGGCTGTGTCAAAGGGTTGCACAGCAGAAGACAGAGTGAAAGGATTATTTAAATAAGTAGTCCCCTGATGTCATAGACACACAAGTAGCTTTATATGGACTGAGTAGGCAGTATTTACATACTTAGGAATGCATGTGTGTGTATGCAATTTTATATAGAGAAAGGGGATGGATGCATGGGAAGGGACAGAAAGAGAAAAGGAAACAGGGGAATGATTTAACTAAATTTTAACTTCAAAGGATTTTTCATTAAAAATAAGTAATATATTTATATGTATTTTTTTTAAAGCTACTTATACTTGATAATCATTGGTAAGAACTTACATTCTCACTTATTTAAAGAGCTCTTAGCTTTGTCTTACGGAATATACCCAAAAGAGCTGTTTCACCCCTCTGACTGATACTTCTAATATCTGAATGATCCCAAGGCTGACACATTTTGACAGTCTTTATCTTTAGAAGGAGTTACATTTCTCCAGTTCCTTAAGGCCTGGACGACTGTGATTGCAATCCAGACATTTTCAGTCTTACATTGTGTGCACTAAAACCCTTAGGAAAATGTTGGTCATTGTGTCATTACGCCCATGGTTTGTGCTTCAGTTCCTGTCCTGACGTCCCTCATGGATGAACTGTGACACGGAAGCACAAGTTGACATAAACCTGTTCTTCCCCTAAGTTACTCTTGGTCGTGGTGCTCATCACAGCAACACACAAGCACATCCTCTGTTCCCCTGCCGCATCCACTCTAGCCTTCTTACCATCTTCTAAAAATGGCATGCCCATTCCTACCCCAGGCCCTGGTTCTCACAGTCTTCTGCCCAGGATTCAATCTTGGACTGTGTCGGCAGCCATGCAGCCTAGTCTCGGATCAGGGTATGAATGCTTGTGCAACAGGTCTCCATGAGACAAAACCCGTGGAAGACCATCTCTCACTAGTCAAAGATTGGTGGGGGCTTTTACAATGATTATGATGTATTTCTTAAAATATAATGTATTTCTTAAAAGTAAAAAATAAGAGCCAATAATAAAGCTGTTCACATAAACCTGGTAGAAAAAATTTCTGTTAAAGTATAAATAAAGACAGCTTGAGCTATTCAGGGCCACTTGAGTGCAATTCACCTGGTGATCAGAATTTTTATTTGTGGTGACACCCCTTCCTCATCTCAGGTTGTGAACCCGAGCGGAGGTTGGATCCCAGCCTGTCTCCACCTCAGGCAGATCAAATGGTACCCTTTGGCCCTCCACGTAAAGGGCCCGACCTTCCTTCCTTTTGTTGCTTTTACCCTGTTTGTTTTTGTTTTGCAGTGTTTGGCACAGAACTACACCCTTTGCTTGTTTGTATCTGCTGTAGTGCTCAGAAAGCAGACACTTCTCAAGGTCAGGTGTTACAACTCCCTTGACTGACTACTATAGTCCTGATGTAGGAAACCGGGCTCAGCTAATAACAGACACTGGACAGATCCTTTTTTCAGCTGCTCAGTTATCATCATGAAAGATGAAATGCTCTTGAAGCATGGAGGGAGTGGCATGAGGTGGCAGTGCCCTCCAATGAGCTGAGCGATGGGGACCCTGACTTCTCTGGGCAAAGGACTATGATGTAACATTTTAACAGCTGTTTCTGTAGTTTAAAGATGTTTTACCTAGTCTAGAGTTGGAAGTTAATGTAACTCATTAATAAAGTTTGCAAATACCACATGCATCCTCTCCAGTCTTACAAAGAAAATGGTCTGCTATTCAGAGACAGATATGAAAATCCTAAGAAAGCACATTTTGCATTTTTGTCTTGTCATGCATGGTTCCTAGGCACGTGGAATTAATGACAGAAGAAAATTGCAAATCATGGGAATTGATTTGCAGAATATTTTGCAACGTCCAGCATATTTTGAGAATGTATTTACTTCATAGCCAGCATTTTAATCTACCTTATATATTCCAGAAATAAGTTCCTAATTGTTATCATAGTTTTCAGCTCTTTAGAAGAAAACTATGGGGTTTAGATGCTGGAGGGTCTTGGCTGTCATACTGATGATTCAATTGCTCCAACAGGTAACTACACATTGATTGTATTTGCTGAGTACAGCTATATGCCATGAATGAAACAGTCAAGTTAGCTTTCTGGTCTTGCTTTGAACATTGAAAGTCTTGAAAAAAATGGAGAATAACTGGAAAGTGAAGGGGGTAATCCCTGCCTTGGTTTCTCCATTTATGAAATGATTACATTGAATTATATGATCATGGCTGTGGAGGAATTTCCAAGCTCCTCAATCCTACGTGTGTTTGAGGTATGAGAATGCAAAGGCATCTCTGGATCAGACACTGCTTTCCAACTGACGTGGGCAGATGATAAATACATCAGTTTGATAAGGTAGCCAAGGTGAATGACATTACTATTGTAAATGGAGGTAGAGTTCACTATGCAAGCTCTTGTCAGCTCTGGTCATAAGGTGACATGGTTCTGAGTAGAAGCCATTTTGTGGTCTGTAGACCAGCAGCATCTTGCAGCTTAATACAGATTTTCAGAGGCATCTCAGGCCAATTGATTCAGGAACTTGAGGGGCAGATCTCAGAAGTCTGTTAGAAGGAGTCCTCCGGGTGACCCTGACAGAAAGAGGCGTTTGATACTGATGGGAATCAATGCTTTCAGCAGGTCAATGGACTGAAATGTGGACCCAAGTGAAGTGAAGAAAGAAAACGGAGAGGGAAGGCTTACGGGTCTTGGACATTGGGACCTTGAATCAGTAGTAGAAGGTCAAATAAAATTTCCTCTGCTCATCTCTGTGCAAAGTGGGGAAGGTAGAGAAAGCTCGCATCTATCACGGGATTGATAATGGCCAGTGGGGACTGAAGTGCAGGCCACTGTTCCCAGCTCTTGGTCTCTCTCTGTCTCTGTCTCTGTCTCTCTCTGCCACTTATGAAGTAGGTGACCACGAAGACTGGGTGTGATGAATGAACTCCTTTGAGAATTAGGCCGGCTACCGGCAGCAAAGACGGCATTGAGTGTGAAGACTGACTTGATTTGCTTCATGCAGTAATTAGTGATGAACAATTCAGACACATTTTCAAACTTCATTTTGGCTTTTTGCCTTTGTCTCTGGTGTTCCTTGATGAAACCACGGTGGTTTCATTCGCACACGTAGACGGCAACATTTGGCTGATGTTGGCAGCTGCTATTTCTTTTGTCCAATTATATTGTTTTTCGCAGTCCCCACCATTTCCTCCACATCTGCAGTGGACACTCCATCCAGACTGCTTTTTTCATGGAAGAAATTGTCCTTCATTTTATGCTGAAATCAAAGGTGAGAACATGCAAGGACCAAGTGTTAGCTCCTTTCAAAAATGGCAAAGTGTGTATGGAGATATGGGGAGAATATTTTGATTTTATATTTCATGACCACAGATAACTTATAAACAAAATTTAATAGAGACAAAAATGAAGATGTGACAACGCTCGATGCATGTCAACAAAAATTAAATAATTATGGGAGGGGACATTGAGGAGCGGATGGAAGTTCCTCTATGTGAGAACCCACCTCTCAGTTATTCATTGAGCAAAGTGTGGCTGTTGAAGCAGTTTATCATTTTGGATGTGTATGCTTGTTTTTCCTCCCTGCAATTAAAATCATTTGATAATCTCTCATCATAGGGTAACACATCATATGGCCGTGTTGTTCAAGGCTACATTTTAATTACCCTGGCCTGAGGCTCTTCTCCAGCCCAAGGGTACCTAGAAGTCCTTTTTAATAAGGAGCTTCTGCTCCAGGCTCAGGGCAAAGCCACAGCCAGTCTCCTATGAAAATGCAGAGCAGAGCTGGATTCCGTAAAGTCGAAGCCCAGAGAGAAAAGTTAACCCAACATGTTCTGAGCTCTGCCTGGCTTTCTTGAGGGGACTCATTATGAATGAGGACTGTGCTAGGTCACTGAAATATTTAAAGGTGAGGGGGCAAAAGGCACCATACTGGAGCCTTCTATGTGCCTGCTTGTGCATTTTCCAAACTAACATGTTCCTGGAAAAGGCCAAGTCAAGGCAGCGTTCTGTAATGGCGCAAGCTACCCCACTGCAAACAGAAGTGGGAGACAGCCCCAGTCCTTGTCTAAGGTGGAGCTTTCCGAAGTTCCAGGCCTTTAGCCTTGATCCCGCAGTTCTGACTTTTATATAGCTGTACACAAATTCTTCGCCTCAGAGCCCATCCTGGGTTGTGATGGTCCACGCCAAGCACAGAACGGGGGAGTTGGTGTACACCTGCTGGAGGGTTCTCGGTGCCAGGGCCTTGCTCCCAGCTCCACTCAGCTGTGTCTGTGTGTATGTGCCGGGGAGAGCTTTGCAACCAGGCAGGGAGAGTGTGGGGGCTTCCCCTCCTAGCTGGAGGCTGGGAACGAGGATGTAAGTGGGATTGCTGCTGACAGCTAGTGGAGGGCCGGTGCTGGGGATGCTGCTTTTGTATCCCAGGTACTCTGATTCTCCTGCCAGAAAAATGCTTCCTAGGGAACGGATTGATCTTTCAAACAAAATGACTAGAGTGGCCAACTTTCTCTTCCCCGCCCTCTCTTTTATCTTAGTTCCTGTTCCTAAAATCAACACAGATGGGTAGTTCAAAGGTGAGAGGGTGGCTGGGCAGCATAATGGGGGAGCTGGCCACCCCCAAGGCTTTTCCACTGGCTGGAAGATGCAAAGCGAAAATAAAGAGCTACCACACCGGGCAGAACGTGGCTGAACAGGCTCACGCTTCATTCAAAGTACTCCAGAGAGTGGCCCATTGACAAAGAGACTTGGCATCAATGAACATTTATAGCATCAATGGACATCGCTAGGGATAAATCCAGGGAGTATATTAGGAAAATAGGTTAAGAATTGAAATAAGAAGTGGTGGGGCCCACTCGCATACAGACTCCCACCTTCCTATGCTTGCCCTCCTGAGACATCCTGGTCTAGGTTTCTCTCCTGTGCCGAGGTCTGGCTTCTCTTTCAAAGCTCCACACCTAAACTTCTAGCTGTCCACTGATTTCAAGTCTTCGGCAAACACTTCTCTGAGGATTTGTAGCTTTATGCAGTTATTATGTGTGATAGCTGGAACTGCCTCCCTCATAGTAACTCCTTCCTTAAATTTGATCCAAATTTATTGAGTCACTGCATGCACAGCCGTGTTTTATGAAGGGGGTAAAGGGAGGAGACAGCAAATTAAGAAGAGAACCAGTAGTTTCTGCAATCACGTGCTTGGATTAGTCATTTAGGGGTAGGGCCCAGGGGGAAGCAGCCTCCAAGGAAACCTACTTTTCATTCCTCCCAGGTCCATTTCCACTCCGCTCTCTCCCCTGAAAGTTTACGTGAGTACAGTAAGCATCCTTCAGTTAATACTCCATCACGTGAGTACAGTAAGCATCCTTCAGTTAGTACTGCATCACGTGAGTACAATAAGCATCCTTCAGTTAGTACTGCATCACGTGAGTACAGTAAGCATCTTTCAGTTAGTATTGCGTGAGTGGGCATTTGCCACACAGTGATACGCACATCGCCTTTCCCCTAAAATTTGCTAAAAATTTCTGGTCATGCTATGAACACCCTGAGCAAAGGGCCTGTAGAAAGAGGATTTTAAACATAACTCAGCCTCAGGTAACACAATAAGAAAATTAAAACTGAAGAATGCAATTCAAGAGTGAAGACTTGTATAAAATAGTAGCTAGCATGTGCTAGGCACCTTTTCTTTGATTGGCACCATGATACATGGTCTACATCCACAGGCTTTAATTCCCAGAGCAATCATATAAGAAAAGTAACACTGCTATTCCTGTTCTGTGGGGGAGTAAGACACCTAAAGCCTATAGACAGTTGCTTTCCAGGCATAATATAGGCAGAGACCTGTGTCTGGTTAAGAACGGGACTCTTCCTTTGTTACTACACTTTTCTGCTCTTGAGTGAGACTTCGAGAGATACCTTTTAATAATGCAGTGGGGAGTATAACCAAGTCCCCACTCTGACTTTTAGGAACTTTGGTTTTATTCTCTAAAATTACAGTGCCAGCAATGTGGGGGAGGGTTTGGCTTAGTTAGCAAAGTCCTTGCCACACAAACATGAGGACCTGAGTGTGGGTTCTCAGCAGCCACATAAAATGCTGGTGGTGTGTGGTGGACACACCAGCAACCACAATGCTGAGAAGGTTGTGTACCGGATCCCTAGGGCTCGCTGTCCAAGCAGTCAAAAGCATCAGGAGACTGGGCTCAGTGAGAGGTTTAGTATCAAAAAATAAGGAAGAGAGTGGTTGATGAAGTCACACAGAGTTGGCTGCTGGCCTCTGTATGTGCAGGCTTGCACACTCGTGTGAACACTCATGCTCTAGGCTCACATGTGAACACATTCGCACGCGCATGCACACACATACACACACAAGTAAGATGGAATGGTAGTGCCTACAGTAGTAAAAGAGCTGGTGGTCACTGCTCACACGCCAAGTCCCAGGCAGCATGCCAGGCACCCACTTCTGGGATGTCTCACCCTCGCAGGAGACATAGCTCATCAGCAGATGAGAAAAATAGGGTTCTAGGAATAATCACCCACATCAGTGGGGATTTATTTTATTCAGGGCCTTTTGTTGTTGCTGTTTAGAATCCAAAGCCAAAAGGCCCAAAGTTTTTTGCTTGCCCTCTTTTCTTCCCTTCTGTCCGGGTACGGTGGGTGCTACAGTGTTAAAACCACAGCAAAGGCAAACACCAACAGCGACAATAGTGACCTTTTAACGTGAGTACAAAATAGCAGCACTCAGAGTTACAATGTTTCCTCATGAAAAGGTCCGATGGCTGGAGTTGGAGACTCATTCCTAGAATCCTAGCACCCAAGAGGCTGACCTCGGAAGGGATGTTTTCCATGAGTTTGAAGGAAACTTGGGCTACATGGTGAGTTCCAGCCAGAGAGCTACCGGGTGAGATCCTGTATCAAAACCAAAACCAACCAACCAACCAAAGTCTAAAGGCTGTTTGTAACCGATCAGTTCTAAGCAGGGAGGCGGGGCTCCTGGGAAGTAATGCCACTGTAACAAGGAGCTCTGGGTCCCCGAGGTAATTCCCACTGCCTCCCTGCTGCTGTCAGCTCTTTTTCTCACCCCTGTTCTCTCGCTCTCTGACAGCCAGCTTGGTTCATTTATTTCCCATGTTCTGGAGAGCCATGATGAGGTGGCCAGCACTGACTCAGCGGAGCCGGACCTTCACTTGGGTCCAGTTCTCGGCAGCTGCTGGAGCTCCACGCTTGCCTACAGCGATGCGCCAGCTGTCTCCGCCTGCATCGCGCCGCAGTAATGCTAACAACTGGAAGCAATAATGTGTCTCCCCATTTGCCTAACAATCCCAACATGGACAATAACTCAGAAGACTGAAGATTTGTGCTGTAATTTAATAAACCCCATGCACATTTCCACAATTGAGTATCACATCTGTGCAATGGATCCTGCAAG
The DNA here is from genome assembly GCA_001685095.1 of Ellobius talpinus. NCBI lineage: Eukaryota > Metazoa > Chordata > Mammalia > Rodentia > Cricetidae > Ellobius > Ellobius talpinus. The sequence continues at coordinate 10,448 of LOJH01004605.1, read as the reverse complement.
TATAATATTCTTTTATAAGAGACCATTAACCAATCTTAAGTTTATAGGTTTCCTTAAATCTTTTTCATCAGCTGTTAAACTACAGTAAAGAGAAAATTGCCTCTTATGAGACAAGGGATAGTAAAATACAAAGACTGTGATTAAACGTCAATCAATTAAGGATGATAATATAATAAAATGCTGACTGATGATTAAGATGATGGTTTTCTAGGAGAATTTTGTAACCAATATTATGAATTTTTTAGAAGGTACTAGAATAAACTTCAATTAGATCAGTTTATATATGAATCTTTGATCTATTTTATATAAAAACGGGATTTATAAGAATTATTTCTTAGGTACAAAGTTCCAAAATTTGGAATCTCTGCACTATAGAGTATTTTTCCAGTTTTTCATTTTACTATTCCCAAGTCTAGAGAATTTTGAATTTGTTTCTGAGCAGAATAAACAATGACATTTTGTTTCAGCTAGTTCTCCAGAAACATGTGCAGCTGGCCAATAGTTTACAAAAATGGATTGTGTAGGAGTAAAACCAACCAACAAACAAGCAAACAAACAGTCCTGTGTGATTAACATAACAAAGCCCTGACAGGAACTTACAGCCTTGTAAGAGGCTCTCATGGAATGGTGATCTAAGCCTCTGCAAGTGAGCCTTAGCAGGACGCTCTCCTGTGAGGGGGAAGGCAGATCCTGCCCAGGAAGAGTTACAAGTGATACAGAGTGAACCATGCTGCTCACATCTGCCTTCCATCATGACATGTTCTTAGCCATCAGCATCTCTGCTTTGGGCAAGGGTTATGTTGGAAGATCCAAGCTAATTAGAATGAGTTTGCCAAGCTCGCGAGGGCCAGGCAGAGAAGACCGAGAATGGCTTTTCCCTCCTCTTTTTTCATGCTGATATATTTTCCCTTCAAGATTTCCCTTCTCTTTGTGGATATTATGGTCTAGAGGTTCTACACCCTTGTCCATGCTCCCACAACGCCTCCCCTAAGTAATCTTTTGCTTAGCTGCTTGTTCCTCGTCCCTTCAGAACTCTGAAGGCTTCCTGACTCCTGCCAGTTTGCAGGGAGCGTTTGGAGCTTGTGGCAACAGCTGGCTTATATGAGTCTTGAAGGAAAAGCATGCTTACAACCTGGCCGCACACTGAGATACTAAAGCATCTGGCAAAATAAGCAGAGACCGAAAGGTTCAGGTGACTCATGGCTCTGCTAGGGACTGCTAGAGGAGACATGCATGCAATCCAATGGCAGAACCATAATTAACGAATGAGTCCCAGCGAAGCCTGGCTTCTGCCCTCATCGCTCTGTGGAGACCACCAGTGACGATCACCAATGACCTTCTAATTACCCAATTCAATGTATGCTTTTCAGTCAATGCGTTTTTAGACAACTCTGCGAGACTTTGTAGGACAGTTGAGTGACAGGCAGAAAATCACATACTCACAAAATAAGAGTGCTAGAATTTAAAACAGGTTTATTTAACCCTGAATTCAGGATCTGGGCATTGAACCAGGGAGTCTCTTATTGTTTTTCAAATATACAGAAAGGGTGATGAGTGGGAAGAAAAGGATGAATCATTTAGACTATTTTATACACACACACACACACACACATATATATATACATGCATACACATTCTTTACACGGAAGAACTGATATAGCAAGCAGTACAATATTTGTGAACATTTTTAAACACAGAAAATATGAGCAGAAATGAGAATATAGAAAGATTTTTAAGAGGCTTTTGAAAACTAAAAAGAAGTCAAAACCAGGCTGGGGAGATGGTTCCATTAGTAAAGAACTCATCAGGCAAGAAGGAGGGTCTGAGTTCCGAACCCCAGTTTACACATACAAACCAGACACTGTAGTGTGTGCCTTTAATCCTAGCACAGACAGGAGGATATGAGGGACTTACGAGTTACTCAGCTTAGCTGAATTGGTAAATTCTAAGTTCAGTAAAAGATTTTGTCTCAAAAAGAAGGTGAAAAGCAACTGAGGAAGATAACCATGGTTGGCCTCTGCCTCCACATGTATGCACAGACACATATACATACACACACAGACACACACATAAGCACACAGAGACACACAGACACAAACTTACACACAGACACATACACGCAGACACACATACATACACAGACACACACACAGACACATATACATACACATATAGGCATACATACACACAGACACACATACATACAACACAGACACACACACAGACACACACAGACACACATACACACACAGACACACACATAGGCACACAGAGACACACATACACACAGACACATATACACACAGACACACACATACACACACACAGACACAGACACACACACAGACACATATGCATACACATACAGACATACATACACACAGACACACATACATACAACACAGACACACGCAGACACACACAGACACACAGACACACACAGACACACATACACAGACATAGACACCCACAGACACACAGACACACACACACACACAGACACACAGACACACACACACACACACACATCCCAGAAACAAAAACCCAAAGTGAATGCAAGGATCAGAAAAAAGGTATTTTTAAAGATCCATGATTAATATCCTGAGAGACAAATCTATGTGCCTTCTGTGAAAGAGCAAGGGAGTTTGATGACTGACCAAAGAGCTCCAGGGGACACCAGGTCCTGCGGAGACTGCAGCGGGTTTTGATGAAAATGACTGGTTGGAAGGAGTTTGTGCCCTAGATCTCCACCTCTCCCCAGTGAAATGAAGCCACAGCATCTCTTTACCATCCCAGTTACCAAACACATCCACTCAGAATTTCAGAGTTTGGCGGAGCAATGTACATGGATGTGGATGTTTTCCTGCGGTGGGATACAAGCTCTGCTGGGTATATATGCCCAGGAGGGTGTGGCTGTACCATAGGAAAGTTCGACTGTTAGATTTCAAGAAGCCTTCAGACTTACCACACCAGTTTGCACTACACGAGAAGTGTTTCCCTTTGCTCCACCACCAGCATTGATTGACGTTTGTACTCCCGATGAGGGCTTTTCTGATTGGGGTGAGGTGAAATTTTAAAATAATTTTAATTTGCTTTTCCCTGAGAGCAAAGATGTTGAACACTGTAAAAAGTTTTCCTGGTCATGTATACTTTTTTTTGAGAATTTTCTGTTTAGTTCCATTTTTAAACTGAGCTGTTTATTTTCTTAATGTTTAGCCTTTTTTATATATTCTAGGCACTAATCATCCATATCCAGAGAGTAGATAGCTGTCAAAGATTTTTTTCCATTCCGTGGGAAAGTTTTCTTCGCTGTAAAGAAGCATTTCAGTTTCTTGAGATCTCATCTGTTGATTGTTGATCTTCCTTGCCACTGTGCCCTTATTCAGTGTCTTTGTTTGCCTTTAGTGTGTGTGCACGTGTGTGTGTGTGCACATGTGTGTGTGCTTGTGTATGTGTTTAATGAGATTGTTTACCTGGTTCACTCTTCAATTTCAATGACAAAAGTCTGTTTGCACTGATATTAGGAAGCCTGTTGTTTTCTGTGTGTTCACTTTGCACACTGCTGCTTTGCTGGACCTTACTAGCATCTGCGAGGTTTGTAGTCCAGTGGTTAATGCCTCTTACATTTGGAATCATATTATCTGCAATCTGTACTTTGACTTCTTTTTGTGTTTGCATTTCCTTTATTTCCTTCTTTTACTCCACTAGCTAAGACCTCAAGCATTGAATGGATAGAAGTGGAGAGAGTGCACTGACAGCTTTGTCTTGTTTCTGATTTTTGTGGAAATCATTTTTTAATTTTTTTGAGTGTTTTTTGTAGTTGAAGAAGTAAATATAATGGCTTGAACATTTTTCAACTTTGAACAACAGATTATAGGAAATACTGTGCTATCACAGTATTGTTTTGGCTTCTGTGATGATTAATTCTATTTATCAGTTTGGCTAGGTTATGATGACCAGTTGTTTAGTCAAACATCAATCTAGATTTTACTATAAAAGTGTTTTTTAAATGTTGTTATTATTCATCATTAGTAGACTAGGAATTTCTACAAGAAGGTATTCTATTTCCACACAGAATTCCTACCTGAGACCCTTGCATTTAGACTCAATATTGCAGCCATAATTCCCATCCTAACCTTCAGGTAGCCAGCTTACCTTACTGATTTCAGCCCTGCCACCTCCTGTAATCATGTGAGCCAGTCCTTTTTGGGCCTAAGAATCTGAAGCTTATATCTTGGATACCAATTTGGGCTGAAATGATTACTATAAAATATATAAATATAACAACATCGTTATGCCGCACGATTTGTTGGAGACTGAGTGTTCTCAAATAACAGAAATAATTTGCTTTTAGAGTTCTGGAGATCAGAAGCTGCACAGTAAGGTGGCAGATGTGTTGGATTCTCCAGGAAGCTGCGAAGGAGTCTGTACTGTAAGCTTTCTTCATGTCTCATTGCTGCCAGTCTTTGGTGTGCCTTGGCTTATAGAGGTTACCCCAACCTCTGCCTCTCCGTCTGCATATCATTTCCTCTTGTATGTGTCTGTGTTCACATAAAAACACCTTTCAATGGATGTAGGGACTATTCTAATCCAGGATGATCTCCACTTAAGATACTCATGTGAAGAATATCTGTAAAGATATCTCTTTTGAATTAGCATACAGTCTTAGGTTTCATGTGAACATGTGTTTTGAGGGACATCATTAAACCCACTCCAATTTTAAAATAAAATGTGAACGATCGATATTTTCACTAATTACTCATATGAGTAGCATTATAAGATTCTGTCTGCTTAATACCATTAATCTTCCTCATCAAACAATTAAATTTTTGATATATGCTAATTTAAATCTCAGAAGAGCCCTGGGGCCCAAGGTTTCTCTATATTTGGATTACAAACTGCTATCAAGACTAATATTATGGGTAATAACCATGCCCCTTTCATTGACTTTGTCATGGACATACTGGAAGCTTTGTTCAATGGCAAGGTTCCAATCCACAAAATAGACCCAAAGAACAGACGGATTGATGTGTGTACAGTTTGCCTTGGTATGTGTTTCCATCTCTCAGAATTTGAGGAAAGTTAGATGATCAATAGTTTTGAGCTATAAGCGCCACTAAACTTTTGTGGTTGCCTGCCCCCCTAGAGATACGCTATTTTCTTTATCCTGAACGAGCTGCAAAGTGACTGGACCAAAGTGAACAAAATTCCCGTCATTCACATCAAGCCCCAGAGAACAGACTGAAGACCAATTCCCTTCCTCGGCTGCCTTCACTTCTGACTCTTGTGGGCATCTCTGCTGACGTCAGCTCCCCCATCTCCAGGTATCACCATGGTTTTCCTACAGAGATGGATGGCTGAGTAGATGGCTAGAGGAGCTATTCATCACCCCCGTCTTTGGATGATCAAGGCCATGTCTGTGGTTCTGAGTTTGGCAGCTATTAAGTGCAGGCTGCATTCAGCAAAGCATCCTGCCATCCACAGAGAAACAAGGATCGCTATGCTATTTGTTTTAGAATGCTACCTCCTATTCAGCTGTTGAGACTGGACAGTGAAACGGCAGATGAAAAGAAAAATGAAAATGGGACAAGGACGGAAAGTGGAGTTACGAATATTCAGTAACCAAGACAGTGGTGTCTAGTTGATCGTGTGCTTGGTGACTTTGCCACAAGTAATGTCTATGTGTGCTGGGGATAAATATAGAGACCACAGTGCCTTTGTTCATGAAAGGAATGAGATCAATTTAATTAGGCGTACAACTGGGGGGCAACAGAGGACAGCTACTCACAGATAGGAAAAACCTTCATGTCTGCCAACATCGAGAAGAAAGGTACAGTAATGACTTAATAAACATTCAGCGGGGTACCGTTTATTCTCTAGAGCACACATTCGCTGCTGTCATTCACCCAGCACTTGTCAGGCAGGAAACACTGGCGACTCACTGGTGAATTGCACACAGGCCTGTGAACGGAGCACGCAGTTCTGAGTGCGGGACTTTTGAGAACTAAGATTCACGTTTCTAACTCTGTGTTACTTAAATTCCATTTTTTTAAAACAGGAGAGACAAAACATCACAGTTGGGAATGAAAACAGATTATCTTTAACATATGCAAGCATGGATGTCTTCTTCTAGTTAGCCAGGGAAACTTTACAGGCCACAGGAGCCAGGGCATTTGCTTCCTCTCTGCAAACACCAATTCAGCATTTAATGTTCAAGTACAGGCACTCAAAGAGTTTGGGCTCTGTTCGGGAATGCAAAACCTCCACTTTTGGAATATACTGATTTATGCCTTCTCTCCATCTTTAGCCTGGATATGGTGTGTCTTTGAGGGTGGCACGTAGAAGACCCAGGGAACTAATCCGTGTTCACACTGTATTCTTAAATGCCTTCTCCATCTTTTAAAGTAGGAGGACTGCTAAGAGGAGACTTTCTGAGGCAGCATCTGGGCCTGTGTTAGGACCCTTCTGTCTTCCCTGTGGTTTCCATTATAAAAAAGCAAGGGATGGGGGTAGCGGCTCATCTGCTTCTCAAGGTAACTTTTCAAGTAGGATTTACTACATTTGTATTTGTGTGATAAATCTCATAGTCAGCACATTTTTATATGTCAACCCAGTGAATGTCTTCAGTTTAGAGCCTCTGTGTTTACTGAGACTCATTAGTATAGGGACAGTCAAAATGCACAGAAGAAAACCAATGATATTACATTATAAGGGCAGCTAGCACCATTTTTCATTCTACATAATGCTATTCTGATTGAAAATCCATAGTCTGCTGTTAACTCTGAAATTCCCTTTCCAACAAATGGACAAAGCAAGTGATTATGTGTTTTCCTTTTAGAATCACTATTCTATGGAGTCTTGTGTTCTCAAATGTACCCAGTTTAGCTCCTTATTATAATCACAATGTGTTTTACCTGCAACACTGTGCCAAGATTTAAAGGCTCACAGCAGACAGAGGTCTTTCTGATCATAGCTGCAGTCATTCTGATCTGAAATGAAGGAGTGAGTTTTAGCAGAGGAGGGACAGATGCTGATGGGATCCAGATGTTTTGATTGCTCTATGAAGGCTGATTCAGGCATGAGCTCTGAGAAGTTTTTACACCATATATGAAGACTGACCTACCCTGAAGCTACTTTGTGTGAAGTTAATTATAATAAGAAAGATGTTCTTATTGAGAGAGCCCTACCATTTCAGCAGAAGTCGAGGTAGGACTGAGGGCAGCCATGAGGCCCTGTGTAGGAAAGAACCAAGGAAGGCCAACTGATAGGCTGGCTGCAAAGCAATACCTTTCCAGGGGACTATAAGGAATGGCAACCAGAGTGAAGGCAAGCACCAGAAAACAGCTCGGTCAATAGACCTTACCAGAATGGGAGTGAAGAGTAAAGATATAAATATGATGCATGGAAGTAACCTTACCTCATTAAAAATAATCCTGAGATGGCCTCTTGCCTTAACTGCATATCATTTTTTCTTGATCAGCATATTATGCTGACCAAATCTTAGTTAATTCTTAATTTTCACTTATAAATGATTTAATGCTGCCAGATGCTATTTGTCAATAATGATTTCTTTTTTCTTTTTGTCACCTTTGAAAGAGTTGATAAGTAGTTTAGTTACTCAGAGCTATTGACTAACTAGAGGCAATTTGCAGCCAGGTGAGGACTTCCATGACAGCAACCCCAGGATTCAGGAGGCTGAAGTAGGAGAATGGTTAGTTTGATGCCGGCCTGAACGACTTAGCAAGACTCATTATCATTACTATCATTATTTACATAAAGTAACTCATATATTTCAAAATTATTTCTTTTAGGTAAATATGTTTGCAGAATACACCCAGTCTTGGTGTGGGAGGTCCTTCTGTCTATGTGTTGCTTTTATTGGTTAATGAATAAAGAAACTGCTTTGAGCCTATAGCAGAGCAGGGCATCACAGAGCTAGGTGGGGAAAACTAAACTGGGTGCTGTAAGAAAGGAGGTGGAGATGGGGAGAAGCCATGGAGCTGCGGCCAGAGACAGACAGACGCGGCCAGAGACAGACTCGCCGAAACGTTGTTGGTAAGCCACTGCCACACGGCAATACACAGACTAATGGAGATGGGTTAAATTAATATGTAAGAGTTAGCCAANATGAATAAAGAAACTGCTTTGAGCCTATAGCAGAGCAGGGCATCACAGAGCTAGGTGGGGAAAACTAAACTGGGTGCTGTAAGAAAGGAGGTGGAGATGGGGAGAAGCCATGGAGCTGCGGCCAGAGACAGACAGACGCGGCCAGAGACAGACTCGCCGAAACGTTGTTGGTAAGCCACTGCCACACGGCAATACACAGACTAATGGAGATGGGTTAAATTAATATGTAAGAGTTAGCCAAAAATAATCTAGAGCTAATGGGACAAGCAGTGAATTTAATTAATACAGTTTCTATGTGGTCATTTTGGGAGTCTGGGCAGCCGGGAAAAATGAACAAGCGGCCTCCATACAACACAATCTACTAGCTGTTGATTAAGCATCTGTCAAGAAACACATGTGTTTCATGAAAGGACTGTTTCAGCCAGCATTCTATAAAGAAACAGAGTTGATAGAATATATATACACACATATATAAAGGGAATTCATCAAATTGGCTTACAGACTTCAGTCTGGGTAGCTCAACAGTGGATATTTCATATTTCATACTGGAGAGACTGAGAATACAGGAATTCTTCAGATTACAAGGCTGAGAGTCTTAACAGCCCAAGTCTGGTGTCAAAGGCTTAAAGGACTTATGGACTGTCAGTAGTCTTCTTGTCTATGCTAGAAACCAAAAGAAGTTCTAATAGGGTTTAAAGAATACCTCCACAACAGGATAGATGAGCATGTCAGCAAGAGTGAGGGCAAGCAGCCACAAGGCAAAACTCCTTTCTTCCATGTTCATCTATGCGGGATACTACCAGAAGTGATGGCCCGAGGTGTGTCTTTCTGCTTCAGATATGGTCTGCTCAGAAAATTCCACACAAGGGCACTCAGCAGCTTGGCTTTAGTTGGTTCTACATGCAGTTGACCACCTAGATTAGCCATCATAAGGATGGCTACTATCCATGGGAGTAAATATAGAAAACCATTGCAGTGGAAAATTCTGCACATCCCCAAGGATCCTTTCTCTGTGTTATATTTCCCCCTTGTAGAACAGATACTTCTATTGAGAAAATATTGTTTGCTAGTAACTGTTTACTTTCAAACACACTCTACTTTGTCCTGTGACTATTTCAGTCCCACCCTCACCATCATTTCTCACCTCCTTTGTCCTCCACCCAGGATTCTCTTTTTAAATCTGTTGCAGCTAATTTTTTCCATGCATTTCTTGCTACAGCATCACTACATCCAGCACAAATATCTACTTTCCCTGTCCTGTGTGCATATAATGGAGTTTCTTATTAAATATACATGTAATTCTTCATGGCATGTAAATGTGCCTTATCAAAAAGGAATTAGGGAGACACTGCAACTCTTTTGCCGACTGGTCATAGAGACAGTGTAGCATCTGAGTTAGTTTTTTACACTTTCATTAAAAAAATGGAAGGAATTAAGTAAGTTCATCAGTGATCCTGGGTAGTGTTAATGTGGCGCCTTCTTGCATATTAATATTAGGATGCTTTACTATATATTTCTGAGACCATGCAAGGTGCAAGCTGTTTTTCATATTCATGAATTTAAAAAGTCACAGGTTTAGTCTTCATGAAGAAATTATCACCATCCGTGGGAAAATTGAATGCCTGGTGAAATCTGTAATACTATTTTGGAAGTCTAGGGGAGAAGAGGCTAAAATTTACCATAGCAAATGCTTTCTGGTTCAAGTCTGTCTCAGAAAAAAAAGACCAGGTATTTCCATGGAAGGCATCCTTGGAATAAGGAGAACAAAAGAATATTTTTCACATCGAAATAATTTTGTTTTACCAATAGGTGAAAATGACTTTGCATTCATAATGATGTTAATGCCAAATAGGAGAAAATCATAAGTCCATTTACTACGAATAATAAAATACAAATTGGAAGGACAATCTATTGTCTCATGGAAGGCAATGGCTTCTTAGAAATCTCTTCCCACTCTGGTTTGAGAGTGTTAAATTACGTTATTGGAAAACACACTTGGATGGGTGGCTTAAGCCAAGTCTGCACACACTGGGTGAAACTGTAGCTATTGACTTACAAGCTGGATGCATGTGTCAAAATGCAATCCGGTATTTTTGCAATAATAGCAAGCAGCCCTGGCTGTAAATTATTTATGGAGAGTATTCAGTGCAAACAGGTTAGAGCACACATCCTCTTCAGCCTCACTGCCCTGGGTTTAGATCACGCAGACATTCAACTCCTTAGAGATCTGTTCTTATCACTGCAGACCCTAAAAGAGGGCTTCCAACTGCAGTCAGCTCCGTGATTCAAAGCTGCCCGGCCACTTGGTAAAGCTGCACTCA
>LOJH01004604.1:45640-59694 GCA_001685095.1 Ellobius talpinus | reverse complement strand
CCCTCCTTCCTGAAACACAGTTTCTCTCTGTGTATCAGGCTATTCTAGAACTCACTTCATAGACCAGGCTGGTTTTAAACTCAGAGATCTGCCTGCCTCTTCCCCCCAAGTGCTGGTATTAAAGGCATACACAACCATGCCCAGCTGTGGTTACTTTTTTAGGTGGCTGGTGGAGCTCGGCTTTCATTGCCAGCATGAGTCCTGTTTGGGAATGGAGGACCATCCAGGCTGGAGAACCATCTCCTCTTCCACCATCATTGCAAAGCTCAGCAGATTGTCTAAAGAGCAATTTCCCAGCCATAGGCAGGTGCTGTGGCTAGGGGGAATTAGTCACTGGGAGAGACAGCTAAGTGTCTGGGGACTGTGCTGAGTAGATGAGATGAGGCCCTCTGTGCACCCCCACCCTCCACCAAGGCAGTTCTCATGCCTCTTGGCAGCCTGGTTGGGGGGGGCCTAGGAGGCAGTGTTTATGCTGGGGCACTCTGAATACTAAGACATGACATGGGGCCAATTATACATCTTTAACACAGCTGGAGTAAAAGAACCATCGTATTGCTGATGCTACTGAGGCAGAGTCGAAGCGGCCCCCAAGGTCACACAGGCAGCCAGAGGGACAGCTAGGATGCTCACTGAGGTCATCAAGTTCTGTACCTGGAATAAAGGAGCCATGGCAGGTCCCCACACTAACCCTTCAGCTTGGATAGTGCTCACCCACCTGCTTGAGGATCTGGGCTGCCATGGTGTGGCTGCAATCGAAGATGATGCGGAACTCCCGGCCCCGCTTCATCTCCTTGAGCAAGGGGCGTGAGTCATCCGAGTCGATGGGGAGCTGGCGGATCTTCAGGCGAATGTTGTACCTAGATGGGGCCATGATGAGTTCCTGCAGCCTGATGAGACCTGGGGGGGCCCAGGACACAGAAGACACGCATGTACATGCATGCATCAAACATTGCAGGCATCTACTCGGTTCCTTGTTTTCTCTGTTCAGAAAGGGTTCCCTACCCTCAAACATCCCCCCCATATCCACACCAGCTTAGAGGGTTCTTCCCTTAGTCTCCTCTGCCAACCCCCTATCCCCTCCCCCGACCCCCTCCTCATTCTGCCATGACTAGTGCCCCGTAGCACCTGGCCCTGACACCTAGGGAGTACTCAAACAACATTCCTGTAATTGGATTGACTTACTGTTTTCTTCTCCCCACACTGAAAAAATCTATCGTCCTCCTTGGCATTTTGTAAAACCACTTAATCTGGGGACTTCCACGGAAAACGGAATGCCACTTCCTGGAGACAAATGGCTTGCTTAGGTCTAATTAAGTTCATTTCCTTCCCTATTTCAAGCTCCATTCTTGCTGACTCCTCTGTGGATTCTGGGAGGGAGGCTGCTAGACGCTCTCCACCGCCCCTACCCAGGCCCACTGAGGGAGGCCTGAGCCGGAGGTGCATGCTCCCTTCCTGCATTGTGCCTCAGCTCCGGCTCAGCAGCTGCACAGGTCCACATACCTACCTTCCATCCCCGGCTCACTTATTGTAGCTCTCTTTGGGGAAACACCTCCTCCCCACCCCACCTTCATATACCCAGGAAGGATCCACCCCAGCTCAGGGAACAAAGTGCATGGCCCCAACCTGGCAAAGGGGTTCTGTGATTAATTAGTGGCAGGTAAGAAACAACCCTTTTTATGCAAGCAAGGAGGATGTAAGTCTGGGGTCATCGCATATAACCAGAGATAGGATCCATTGGGGCAGATATCAGAGAAGACGAAAAGGGGAGGAAACATGTTCTAACGGTACCTATTTTAACCTCTGGGTCAAACAGTACTGTAAACTGATGCTGTCCTCCCATATCTGAGTAAAAGGCTACCAATAAGAACCACATACACAAGAGCCCGGGCAGTGGTGGCACATGCCTTTAATCCTAGCACTCGGGAGGCAGAGGCAGGCGGATCTCTGTAAGTTCGAGGCCAGGATGGTCTACAGAGCTAGCTAGTGCCAGAGCTACACAGAGAAATCCTGTCTCAAAAAACCAAACAACAAAATGTTGATTCTAAAGAAACACACACACACACACACACACACACACACACAAGCATGTACCAGTTTCTTAAGCTAATGTGCGCTGAAATAAACTTCACGGTCACCTATTACAGTGTTTCCTATCTGGACAGCATCTCTCTACTCTGTCATTTAACTCTAGGATCTTTCTAATGGAATCCCAGTTTCCAAAGCAACCCCTAGTAACCAGAGTAAGTCTATCTAGGTCTCCCATTCCTGGGGGTTTGCTTCCATCAGCCTCCTGTGCCAGAGAGGCTGTAACCAAACTTCCCAAAGGGCTCCAAAACTTTCATGGGTTCTGGATACACAGGTAGAAAAACTCTGAGATCCCCACACCACAGTAGATAAGGGAGGGGAGGGAAGCAGCAGACTTCAGCAAACAAGGGGCCACAAGCTACCCCTGTCACACCCAAAACTCCATCTTCTCCAGGCATTCTGGGTTCTTCCATTGCTACTGCTAGCCTCTTATATCTGTTACTGAAGGCCTTCCATGCCCACTTCATTCCTGCCCACTTGTTTTTCTGACTCCTGTCCAGCATTAGCAGGCCTGTGGGCTCTGGAGACCCAGATCATGAGGATGGGGACAGGATGGATGCTGGAGTGGAAGCCACCAGGGCTGCCTTGTCAGCCAAGCACATCACCCCGTGTAATGCATAACGACCCACATTCTCCAGCAGCAAATGTCAGACTCTCTTCCCATCGCTGTAGTCCCCAAGGAGACCGAGGCTCCTTCTGGCCCACCTCCAGAGGACCGGGCTGTCTATGTTTGCCTGAGACCGAGCTTTCCTTTGCCTGCCTCCTTAATCAATCCCTCCCAGAATATCCGCACTGAATCACGGTGGTCGGAATGGTGTTTTTCACTTACGAAGCACTTCTGTGCTCGTAGCATCGTTTAACTATCTCTGGATCCTGGGAGGCATACAGAACAGGCACCTTCGTGCTGGTGGAACAAATAAGGAGCTGGAGGGCCACAGAGGTGAAGGGACCTCCCTTAATTCTGAACCACGCCACAAATAGGATCAGCTTTGGAGGAGCAGTGTTTTGCCTTCTAGGCAGAGACCTTTTTCTCCACCCTAAGACTTTCCCCCTCCCTCAATCTTTTCCTTTTAGCCCTGGCAGGAGTTTGTGCACAGATTGGATTAGGAAGGTGGAAACATGGCAAGCTCAAAGGTCACCTCCTGCACAGCCACTCTCCTTGAGGCTACTGCTGTGAAAAGGATAAGCCAAACTCCTCACCCCTCCCTAGATTCATACCCTTTGCACGGAGCTGGGCAATGCCTGCCTACCAGGTTCTACATGGTCATTTGGTTTGTTAGGTGGGATATTAATAAGCATGATGGAACTCCCCACTGGCTGATTCTCTTGCTCCTTGGCCATAGTTAGGACAACAAAGGCCGGGTTAGCCTGCTGGAGGACAGAAACACATGGAAGAGAGCCAAGGGCAGCCTAGAGCTACCAGCAGGCAGGCAAACAAGCCAGCTGAAATCAAAGAAGCAGCTGATCAGGCCCAGTAAGCCACTGACATGGTAGACTCAGGAGCTAAAGCAATGTTTGTTGTTTTAGGGTACTGGATTTTGGGGAGTGGTTTGTTACACAGCTTATTATAGAAAGAACTAACAGATGCATCCTCGGCTGGCATTCCAAAAGGAGTGTGGCAATGTGCCAGTCCTCATGACTGTTAGGAGCCAGTCAGTGTCAATCTTACTTCCATTTGACAATGCCCAGGAATAGTAGGCATAGGCTCCATGAACTGTAGAATACTGTCTTCTAGAAGGTTGGTAAGGGTTATGAGTCACACTAAGACAAATTCCTTTGTCTCTTTCCTGCATGGGGTGTCAGCATCTGGTGTTGTTTGGAGATGGCAGACACACTACTGGGCCCAGGAAGAGAAGGTCAAGAAGGGTGTAACAATACCCACATAGCACTCTCACCTTGTCGAGCTGCTAAATGACACTGAGAAAGGCCCAGCTCACAACGTCTACCCACAAGAAAACTAAATGGCAATTACTTGAGTTGATTTGAATTGGGTCATCCCGTCAGCGAAAACATGCTACTGGACATAGCCCTGCCATACACAGTCAGAGCCTGTTAAATACACTGCACTTCCCGCCTGGTGGTGGCCCAGCCTGGTGAGTGTCTTAGAGAAGTATGGCTTCCCGTTACCAATTTTCAACACTATATTACTGTTCAGTGCAGATCTGAATCCTAGAACCCACTGTTTTCTTGACCAAACCCTACCCTCGTTGCCTCCACTATAAGTACCTTTTAAACTGAACTAAATTGAGACAAGTTGAAAATCAAATTGAATTAAACGTTAATGAAATATTTCAATAAAGAGTACATCAGGCACCGGGAAGGTGAAGAAAAGAAGGTGTGGTTATCCCATATTTTTGGAATGGTTAAACAGATTACAGGAGATTCAGGGTGCTGGGAGTGTATCTCAGTGGCAAAGCGCTGGCCTAGAATACACAAGGTCCTGGGTTTGATTTCTAGCATCTTGTACAACATAGAAGCGGGGAGAATGGTACTGTCTGGAGGTCACTGGCAATTCCAGGCCTTCAGAGCCAAGGACCAAGCAACATGGATTGGTGGGTAGACCTAGGGATCAAAGACAGGAAGCTACAGACTTAAGCATCAGCTCCAAGCAGTCCCACTAGCATAGTGCCTACCATCCTGGTAGATCCCCAGCCTGGAGGCCTGCACCCCTGGACAATGGTTCAAGCCGGGATCCTCTCTGCCCACTCACCTGTGACACTACAGTCACTCTGCCCATATCTGTTTCGTCTCTTCCATTCCACTCCCAAGTTCTCTTCCAGGCAACCCCTTGAGATGAAGTCTAGCTTCCTTTGTTCCTGTGGGGACCATCCAGCCCCCCAGTTTTTGCTTTCCTTCCAAACCTTCTCACATTCAGCTCTCGGGGGCGTCTACTGAAACGTGGCTTTCATTATTTCAAGGCTACGCTCGACAGCACCCAGCAGTGCTCTGTTACACACAACATAAAATCTGAAGCCTGAGGCTGCATGTCAGACCTGCACAGCCAGGCGAATCCCGTCTGTCTCCCTTGCCCTGCTCACACTCCACACTCAATCCTCTTCCCAGCCTGGCTGGCATCTTCAGAACACTGCCCACCCAGCCCCACCTCCTCTCCTCTGCTCACACTGTTCCTTCCACCTGCTATGCCCGCGACATGCCCTATTCTGTCCTTCTGTCCTTCTATCTTCAAGGCCCAGGGCAAATCTCTGTCCTCTTCTGGTAAAACAGCACACTTTAGCCAAGGCCACAGAGCTCTCTCTTCCACCCAGGTAGCTGGAGCTCTGACTACCTGTCCTTGTTACTCGATTCTCAGCTCTGACGGCCAAGAATTACCAGTGCCCAGTAGCCAGGCACTGCGCTCCTAGAATATGATTAACTCCTCAAAAGATAGGGTAGTGGTCTCTTCATTCCTGCACCTTTATGCCCTTTCCTGAAAGCCTCATCTGAAACTCGGAGCCCACGCTTTTCCTTCCTCCTCACTGGAGGAAGAAACCCAAGCCCAGAGCTCATTTCTACAGACCTGGCATTGGCTGGGGTCAGCAGTCACCTAAGTGGGGGGGGGAGCTGGCAACTGAGTTTAATTCAACATGATTTTCAACTCACCCCAAGTCAGTTTAACCAATGCTTTAAAAATGTCCACATTGTACCAAGCCTTGTGCTGAGTCCCAGAGGCAGAAATCTGGAAGCAGAAATAGGCTCACATCACAGACAGATGTTTTTACAGAAGCCTTAACCTGTGGGCTGTGACCCCCACAGGGGTCATATATCAGATAGCTCGAATATCAGATATTTAAATTACAATTCATAACAGTAGCAAAATTATAGTTATGAAGTAGCAAGAAAAATAATTGTATGGTTGGGGAAATCACCACCACATGAGGAACTGTATTAAAGGGTCGCAGCATTGGGAAGGCTGAGAACCACTGGTTTAGAAAGGTAGGACCACCAAGTTGCTGAGCTGCTAGAGGGGACAGAGCACCATGGAGTGCCCCATGGAGTCAGAGCCTCATTCTGTGATCTCAGGGACGGCTTTTAAGGACTGCTGGTAACATGAAGCACGGTAGCTGTTTACAGAACTCTGAGATGGCTAAATAGCATCCCAATCCTCTTGTCTGCGGGCTCCCATCCTGCCATCCACGCCCCCCATTCCAAGAGCTGACATGGAATGCAGGTAGATGAGAGCCGGAGGGCTTCTCAAGGCTGAATGCTCCACCTCTCCACACGCATGGGGAGGGCTTCTCAAGGCTGGATGCTCCACCTCTCCACACGCGTGGGGAGAGCCAGGCCACGTGGGTTAAATAACTCGCCAAGGTCACTGTCGAAGAAGAGGCTGGGTTAAGAATTGTCTTGAGATTCAAGTCTTTGGAAAGAAAGGGGACCCAGCTTCATGCTAGCTAATAGTCGTGGCCTTGGGCTCAGACAGGCCTGCAGGATGGTGTGGGCTGTGATACTGGCTGTTGACAGTGGGTGGGGTCTGTTACCTTGCCATATCTGCTTGTTGCCTTGTTTCTGATTTACCACCCCACAGAGTCACCGAGAGACTTGTGGAATTAAATGAGGCTATTGCGGTGCTGCTTGACTCATGGTACACACAGCAGTCTCTCCTGTGCGCTCATCGGGAGGAATGCCTGCTCTGTCTCCAGAGAGCGAACCTCCTAAGGGCAGCTGAAGCTGAAGGCAGGGTATGGCAGTCGTTCTTTTCTCCCCTCCCATCCTGGTCCTCTCTCTGCTCACCCATAACACACATTTTGCCAAGACGATGGCTGCAGATTTGTCACAGATCACAAGGTCCAAAGGAAAGGCCCAGAATGTTTGCTGGAGCCCTTGGTGTCTCTGCTCTAGGCCTATAACAAGGGGTCTGGGACTTGGGAAGTAAAGGGTCACACACTATCCTAAGAGGGTTCTGGAAGGTGAGTACCATGATAGATTTGGGTGTCTGGGCAGGATGGGGCTAAGCAGGCCCTTTGCAGACAAATGAAAGCTGATGTGATTCCAGCTGGGCAAGGCAAGAGTGTAGGAAGGGTGCCTCTGCCCCAGGGGCGTCCAGCCTCAGCTGAACTCAGAGCACACGCTTTTTCTTCCTCCTCACTGGAGGAAGAGACCCAAGCCCAGAGCTCATTTCTACAGACCTGGCATTGGCTGGGGTCAGCAGTCACCTAAGTAGGGAGGATGCTGGTGTCTGAGCACAGTGGGGCATGAACAAGGGTGCCTGAGAATAGGCAAAGAAATGGGGGAAGGGTGCTGCTGGGTGCAGGTGTCAGGATGATCAGGAGCTAACCTCCCCTGCACTGAGAACCAGGTTTCTATATATACTCTTCCCTCTTGATTCTGGAGCCTCCCCACGAGGAGGTGAAGGCACAGAATGGCAGCCCAGCCAGCAGGCAAGAGAGCAGGGATTTACGCACAGCACAAACACCCTGCACACCAGGCCACGCAGAGAGTCAACTGTTAGTGGGTGTGGCGAATATATGGGGACATGCCTCCTGCAGGTGGCAAGGTACAGTTGTAGGAGTGCAGGCCAGTGATGGGTGGCCATCGAATTATGAGCCCGGGGCAATGTGTGGTGAGTGTCAATCACAGATCTCAGCACTCTGCTGCAGAAGATGAGGCAGGCATGCTGGGGAGGGGAGAGTCAGGTGTGAGCCAGGCTGGGGTTGAATAGGTATTTGTGAGGTTGGCGTGCATGGGTGTGAGAGACCCTAGGGACAAATGTCAGTGTAACTGGTTTCTGTTGGTGTCTTGGGTAAGATGTGGCCTTCTCCTCAGAGGCAGTGATGGTAGACAAGCAGACAACCCTAATCTTGGGGCTCCGCAGGCCTAACCACCCACCTGTGCTGTCATCATAGACCACGGTAGCTGACCGCCACTTGAGGGACTGGACCAAGTCGAGGATGGCATGGCTGAGAGAGGCGTAGTCGGGGTACAGGTTCACGTAGAAGGTATCCTTGTTGTCCAGAGGATGGTGTTTCCAGCGCAGTTGGATGTGGGGCACCTCCAAGGCGTTGCAGATGGACTGAACAGCATTGGTGCAGGAGCCCTGTGATGGCCCAAAGATGGCTACTACACCCAGTGCCAACTGGTCACAGGCTGAAACAGAGTGGAGGGGGACACAGGGGTCAGTGAGGGGCCGTGCACACAGGGAGTGGGCAGTGATTTTGACAATTCCATAAACAATAAACACAAGGGAAAAAGATCCAGAGGCAAGCTGGGGGAGAGGGGGACAACTCATGAAGTCTCAGTTTCCACATCTGAGCAATGGGGCTGTAACAGTCTCTCCTCTATCTAACACCAGAGAGGTAAGATGGAACAAATGTGAACCCAGCTGTGGAGCACCCTGACCCTATAGGCATGCTATATAACCATGATGCCATTGTAGGTGGCATCCCAGCTTCCAGACAAATAGGAAAGCAAACATCTACTGACTGGACACTCCAGCTTCTTCCTCCTTCCTTCCTGGCCTGCTCCCTAAGATCTGACATGAACCTCTCTGTTCTCTTTCAGCAATACCATCTGGATGTTTAAGATGCCTCTCAGACCTGTGTTCCATCTTCATTTCTGTTGCTGGGATAAAACAGCCTAAAAGCAACTTAGGAGAGAATGGGCTTATTTTAGTTCACAGTTCCAAGCGACAGTCTGTCTTGGTGGGGAAGTCAGGGCAGTGGCTTCAAAGAGCTAGTCACATCACATCCACTAAAGAGCAGAGAGAAATGAATACACGCAAGCTAGCTTGCTTGCTTGTGCTCAGTTCAAGTTCTCTACTCTTAGACAGTTTAGGATCCCCTGCCTGGGGAATGTCTCTGCATCTGCAGGTCCTATTAGGGAAGCCATCATGGCCTAGTCTTCAACAGCAGCTCCAGGTCCCTCACACCCCCTAAGCTCCATTCCCCATAGAAACTATATTTAAAAATTCATAAAAGGAGGCCTTCAAGACTAAATACTGAACCATTGGGAAAGCTGACACATTGTTAAACATTCTGTCTTCCATTCCTACCTTGATGGATGCACCAGTCCCAGTCCATCCCTTCTCTTTCACACACATGTATGCATAAGTATGTGTGTGTGCATGTATAAATGTGTGTGCGTGCACACACACACACACTAAATGTGATAATTTTTAAAAGGATGCTAGGATGTTCAGACTAAAGACTTGACTGAAGCAGGGCAGTGGTGGCGCATGCCTTGAATCCCAGCACTCAGAAGGCAGAGACAGGAGGATCTCTGTGAATTCAAGGCCAGCCTGGTTTACAAGAGCTATAACCAGGATAGGCTCCAAAGCTACAGAGAAACCCTGTCTTGAAAACCAAACAAAAACAAAAACAAAAAAAAGACTTGTGTCATTATCTTGCATCCCCCACCCCACCCCACAAAAATCTACTTCATGGGCCTGCACTTTGCTCTGACCTTGAAACAGGCAACCAAGGATGTAACATCCCTTCCATCCTGACAATAGCCACCCTTATATGTGGTGCTCCTATCCTGGACCAAGGGCTGAGCATCATGTTTGACTGAGACAGGAGACGGTAGAACAGGCACAAAGTGTGTAATGCAGAAGACAGTGCTGAGATGCTGATGTTGGTGTGGAGGACATTGCTGGTGATAAAGATGTTGTGGCATCTTAGTCACGGAGATGAAGCCAGCAGAGATGGCAAGAGATGTGAGTGGAGAAGAGAGAAAAGGAAATAAAAATGGGCTTCTGTGGAACACTGTACCCGTGGGATGCTGCTGCTGCTAAAGATTAAAGATGTTGTTGTCAGGGAAATGATGGTGTTGAGGACTGAAGGAAGGATGATGTTGGTGTCGACAAGACTCGTGGTGATGATGATGCTGTCACAGCAACCATGGATACGATGGCAGTAGATAGGGATAGAGGTGGTAGCATGGATAGGGATGACAGTAATTGTGGTGGTGACAGATGACAGTAATGTCACATTAGACTCCATTCTCCCAAAGGTGCAGGGTCTGAACCTACTTGGGCTCATTCCCGGCCAACCCCCACTTCTTTTTTCTCCTTGCCCCCTCTCTACATCTGTTTTCTAGTCCCCCCGTGTTTCTTCCACTCTCTAAGACTCTTCTAGGATGGAAGAACTCTGCTACCAACAAAGCCCAGGACAGAGGTTGTCAGCATCATCATCAGCAACAATAGCAGCCTTGCTTCCAGATGTTCCCAGAGCAGCAGCCAACCTTGTCCTGGCAGTCCTGTGCATACACTACAGTAATTACATTATTTGTGGCTTCAATTTTGAATCCATTTTCTGGTCATTTTACAGTAACTCGATGGTTTACAGTCATTGTAGGAGTCCCCAGCCTGAATGCGCCCTCCCTTCCAGGGCAATTGTAGTTATAGCTGAAATTATCCCAATCAATTTGTGTCTTAAAAGGAATTGAGCCACCCAGAGAATAAGTGCAGGCAGAGGAGCCTGGGGAGTGCTGGGTCGATTCCAGCCTGCTCTGGCCAGGCTTGGAAGAAAACACAGTGTTTTCTGGGCTGCTGGCTCAGATCCTGCTTGGCAGACATCATTCTTTTAATTTTCCACAAAACACTTCAAAATAAAGGCAATAGTGAAAGTCCCTTTTAATAGGGAAAGGCCCCCTGGGCCCCAAGCAGGAGGAAGAACAAATTCAGCCAGAGTCGGTGGGGTAGATGGTGCCAGGTTTTGTGTTGCTGTGTCCCTTTGCCCCACATGACCTAAGGTGGTGGTTGGACCCAGGCCACAGGGGGAAAATGGGGTGCTAACTTCCATCTAGGAACAATGAACTATCACTGGAGTCCTCGGAATTGGGCCTAAGTGCATCTCCTTGGAAGGGTCCTAACGAAGCTCCCGAGGAACGCAGCTTGAAAAGCAAAGATCAAAAGGAGAACAGATTAGGAGAGTGTGCAGCTCCTGGGGGGGGGAAGTCGGTGTTCCGTGGGAGTTAGCTCAGCAGAAGAAATGCCTGGAGGACCAGACAGTGTTGTTTCCATCTGTGGAAGAGGGAGGCTATCTGCCAGGTTTGAAAACCTGAGATACAGTGCCATATTTTAAAGCCCCCTGTCGGCATCTGTATGCGCATGTGTTGGAGATGGAACCCAAGGTGTGTGCCAGACAAGCTCTCTACCACTGGGCCACACTCCTGAGCCTGTTCCTTTATGGCTGCTTAAAATTCCATTGTTTAATTATGTGCCAATCTGTCTGTTCTCTTGTAGATGGTCCTTTCATCCATTTCTAGCTTTTGGTTGTTAACAAAAATGACTAGATAGAAATATCTTTCTATTACAAGGTTTGGCAGATATATAGTGTGGTGGTTTGAAAGAAAATGGCTCCCATAGGGAGTGGCACTACTAGGAGGCGTGGCCTTATTGGAGTTGGTGTGGCCTTGTTGGAGGAAGTGTGTCACTGTGGGGGTGGGTTTGAGGTCTCCTATGCTCAAACTACACCCTGTGTGGGACACAGTTCACTTCCTGCTGCCTACAGATTAAGATGTAGAACTCTGAGCTCCTTCTCCAGCACCATGTCTGCCTGCACGCTGTCATGTCCCACCATGAAGACAATGGACTAGACCTCTGAAACTGTGAGCCAGCCCCAGTTAAATGTTTTCCTTTATAAGAGTTGCTGCAGTCATGGTGTCTCTGCAAAGCAACAGAGACCCTAACTAAGACACACAGCCACACACAAACAATGCTGTGGTGAACCTGAATCTAGCCCATCAGCTTTGTGGACAAGAAACAAATCTCAACAGTCACGTCTCACCACAAAGAGCCAGATCAGAGAGCCAACCATGAAAGACACAACCACAGAACCCCTAGAAGAAAACAGGGGAGGCTATCTTTAAGCTAGACAAAGACTTTTCAACCAGGACACACAATGGGAATTATTAACAAATAGGACTTCTGACAATTAAAGACTTTGCTTCTCATGAGATACAACTACTTAGAGAGCATTAGAGACAATCCCACATGTAATGGATATAATACATATAGAAATGTATATAATATATAATACATATAGAAATGTATATATTCACACATACACCAAAATGACTCTTACCAGAATATATAAAGAACTCTTTTAAATCAACAAGGAAATGATAAGAAGCTCAATTTTTAAAAGGTCATTGAAAGGTTAAGAAAAAAGCACCCCAAAAAAGAAAAAAAGAATATTCAAAGGACCTATTCAATATTCAAATTAGCACAATGGGGCATGTTAAGTCTTATGGGACAATGGAACACAGAAGGACAAAACCTGGCACCACCTACCCGACCTGCTCTGGCTGAATTAGTCCCTTCGTCCTGCACTGAGCCCCTATGAGGCCTTTCCCCACTAAAAGGGACTTTCATAGTCTAACCATCTGATAAATATAAAAGAAAACCACAATAAGACAACCAGTTAACAAATCAACATAACGCTTAAAACCTCTAAAAAAAAACTTAAAAAGTCTAAGTGACCTTCCTGCAGGTCGGCACAGACGTGGAACACCTGCCGGCCTTGTGCTCTGCTGTGGGAGTGCAAATTTGTGCAACCACTTGTGAGACTGATTGGCTGAACACAGTGACCCTATGCTTCAGCTCCTGAAAACAAACTCAACAAAACCGGGTACCTGTGCCCCTGGAGACGAGCACACAGCCGTTCACAGAAACACTGCACCAGTAACCCCCGAGTGGGAGCGACTCAAGGGCTTGCAGAGAGTGAGAAGGCAGGGCCATCAGTCACAATGACCCACGAGTGCAGGGCTGGGGAGGACTGCCGGAGTTGACACTGCAGGGGACTCTCAGGGATGGGAGGTGGGGCTCTAGGAGCAAACCTCATAAAGGAGATGTTGAGTGGTTCTAACCTCCTGACCTCTGAGGCCAGGTCAAAGCAGTACATGACAGCAGCATGGAGTGAGGCAGTCACAAGCAGATAGCATGGTCACAGGGGCTCCCAGAGGCCTGGAAGGGCTTGCCTCCTCTCTGGCTTGATCTGGGCCCTAGGGATACTGTCTTGAACTGGCTTAGACAGGTTTGTTTCTTCTGAGTACTCCCTGGCCAAGCCCAGGATGGGCTCTCTTCTCCCCCGTCATTCCCTGCGGTTCCCAGGCCTGGGGCCACCTTCCTAGCCATGGTAAACATAAGTTCTGCCTCCACCTTTCTCACCTTGTGACCCCAACTTCTGTCACACATCAAATGCTCCCCAGGGGTACTCAAGTGCATTCCTGTCCTCCTTCAGATCTGCCCTGCTTTGAATGTTTCCCTTGTCCTCACTGTTTCCCACAGACCTTCAGAACACAGCTGAGACATCTCCTACTCCAGGAAACCCTCCTGCCTGGGCCAGCACACATGTGATTTGTTATTATTCTCTGGCTGTGTAGCTGTTGGTCTTATGACCCAGCTTCCTAATATCGTGGATGTGACCTGTAGAGGGGCAAAGCTTTGTCTCCCTCTGGGATTATCAGGAGATTCAAATTTAAAGTGACTTCGACATACCAGGAATTCATTCATACTGTCTCTCACTTGTACATCGGATCAAACCCTCCGTAATGACTTTGGACACTCTGGGTGCGGGTCCATGAGGTGCGCTGGTTAGTATTGCCAACTTGACACAAACTAGAGACACCCGGGAGGGAGGCATTGCAACTGAGGAATTGAACCCATCAGATAGATGGGCTTGTGGGCCTGTTTGTGGGCTATTGTATTGAGTGATGATGTAAGAGGGCCCAGCCTACTGTGGGTGGTGCCATCCTGGTAGGTGGTCCCAGGTTGTATAAGAAAGCAGGCTGAGCACAAGCCGGGGAAGAGAGGCAGTAGGCATGGTCTCGGCTTCAGTTCTGGCCTCCAGTCCCTCCCTTGGCATCCCTCCAAACTGGATCTGGTCAGTGTTTTATCATAGCAACATAAAGCAAACTAGGGCACTAGGTTATATAGTACAGTAATGAATTGTTAATAGGGACCGCAGCATAGTGACGACACACACACACACACATACACACACACACACACACACACACACACACACACA
>LOJH01004604.1:34411-45607 GCA_001685095.1 Ellobius talpinus | reverse complement strand
ACACACACACACCAAGGAGTTGAGATTGCAAAAGAAAAGTCTAAGATTATCAAGACAGGTGAGGAGGCCTGACCTTATCTTAGATAGAATATAAGGAAAAGAATGAGCTAGCTCAATACAAGCAAGGCTCAGTGTGGGTAGAGTGTGCGTATTTGAAGGAATTAGAAGCAAGGGGAACAGGATGTACAAGAGCCCTGAGGAGGGCGGTAGAGCTAGAAGACACAACTGAGTCTAAGGGACTGGGGGTCCAGATGTGACAGGAAGTCAAGAAGATGTAGGGCTAGATTGGCCTGGACCTAAGGATGACCTGAGGATGAGGTACACCATCTAAGGCTTCAGGGGAGTAAGCCCTGTGGTCTGATATGGAAGGAAAGACTATAGCTGACTGCTGGGAGTGGGCAGTTCTGCCTCTGGTCTCTGTGAACAACCTGGCAGTGTTGCATATGAAGTGTAAGTCCTGGAAGGAAGAGCTCTGGGAAGGCTCCCAAACTGCTCTGCTGCCACCAGGTTGGGGAAGGTGCCTATGTGGGAATACGAAGCATCACTAGTCAGACAGCATAGCCTTCGGGCTGGCTGAACCTATGAGGGCCTCTGATCTGACGCCAGGCATTTGCTGAGCCCTGAAATTTCTGGGGCTAGGTCTGATCCAGTGTAGTCATTTGCATGCGGGTGTCAGCATGGCAGGGAGATGGACCCTTGGCTTCCTGGTGCTGGTCGCAGGGTATGCCGGGAACAATCAAGACTAGTTCAGGAAAGTAGGGTTCAGGACTAAGCTAGGGTGGAGTGAGGCTCATGAATGTCAGACACAACAGCTCAATCTCATGGAGCCTCTTACCTTAGGCACACGCAGGAGAGGAGGGGCAGCAGGGAAAGCCCTTGTGGGAGTCAGGCCCTGCCTTAATGGCCTAGTGTGTGGAGGGCCAGGGAGCCCAGTGTACCCAGAGCAAAGTCCATAAATAGAGAACCAGACACCATTGTAAGCACTTAGCAGAGGCACTCTGTACAACACAGCTAAAGTCAAGGTGGTAGGGATGCCAGCTTCCACGCTCTGCAGACTCTGACCTCAAAAGCTAACCCACAACAGGGCTTTGGAAAACAGAGCAGGTAACATTCTGGCGGCTCCACCCCTGGCAGCCCAGGAGGTCAAATGGCTTAGAAACCAGGAACTCCTTAGAGAGACAAGGCCAGCTTGTGGGCAAGTCTCAGCCTACCATGGATGATGCTGACCCCTAAGCTCAGTTTACAGGGGTCCTAGACAATGACTCTCATGGTTTACCAATACAGTCAACAATCACTTCATTGAGCAGTTACTACAGTCCCTTATCCTTCAGGTGCCCCAGGAATAGAGCAAATACAAAGAGAGTCTTCCCTTCAGTAATGTGAGGGAGAAGAGAAAGTACATTAAAAACCCAATGATTTTACTAAAAATTATGATATGAGCTTTGATGGGTTATGATATCATATTTCGGAAAGGATGACCTAGTCATTTTGGAAATGAGGTTCCTTAGGCTTGAGATCTTTAAATGGTTACATGGAAATCTAAGGTTCTATGGAAGCTATTTCCAGTTATCTAAGCCTTTAAGTTGAATTTGAATTAAATATATATGTAAAAATATAGTTCAGATATGCAGTCTCCCTCAGGATCCGCAGGGAATTGGTTCCAGGACCCCCTGCAGATATCAGACTCGCAGATGCTGGGTCCCTGGCACTGAGGGGCTTGGTATTTGCATTTTTCTTCCACACACTATGCCTTATGCTCTATCGTCTTAAGATGCCTCATCCCACAATGCAATGCAAATGCTATGTAAATAGGCACTGTGCTTATTGTTTAGGGGAAATGACACAGCAAAGTCTATATATGTTTAGTATGGAAGAAATTCTTTTTTTCCCTCCTGGTGTTTTTGGCCCATGATTTGCTAAAACCATAGAGCCCATGGGTCTGGAGGGCTGACTGTGTGCATGCTCACAAGCACGGGCTTATATATATATGAGCTGTCTTTTAAAAGACATTAAAATGTAGCTAGAGAGATGGCTCAGCCGTTAAGAGCACTGGTTGCTCTAGCAGAGGAGCCAAGTTCAGTTCCCAGCACCCACACTGCAATTCATAATCAAACTCCATTTCCACAGGGATCCAACACCCTCTTCTGGCTTCTGCAGGCACTGTATACATGTGGTACCCATATATACATGCAGGCAAACACTCATACAAATAAAATAAAAGTAAATAAATCTTTAAAGAACATAGTAACAACAACAACAAAACCCACTGGGCACTTGGGTGTGCTTTATAGCACACTGACAACTGGCTACTCACCCAGGTACTGAGAAGTTAGTTACTGGTGTGTGTGTGTGTGTGTGTGTGTGTGTGTGTGTGTGTACCCGTGGACAGTGGTATTTCACTCTCTTTTAAATTGTTTTTATCTTATCGTTAAGAATTCTGGTGTGGAGTCACTCGAAATAGACTTACCACAACTCGCTATTGTAAGCAAGGATTTTCTAATGACGATGTGGGCAACAGAAAGTACAGACACACACTGAATATGGGACAAGGGTCAGACTCAGGACTCAGCTATAGCCTCTGGGGTCAAGTCGCTGCAGGAACTGAGCAGCGTGCCATTTTCATGAGGTCTTTGTATGGCAGGCAGATGGTGTGCTCTCGGGCTAATACGGTATCTGTTTTATATGTACGCTACCTATTGCTACTTGAGTAGGATACTAATGAAAGATAAAATAAGTTCCATAGCAAGGAGACTATGGTTAATAATAATGTATTGCATATTTTGAAATAGCTGAAAGAGGGGATCTTCAATGTTCTTACTATAAAGAAATTATGAATGCTAGATGTGGTGGGTGTGTGAGGTCCTCTGATTCAAGCAATATGCAAGGCGCACATGTATCAAAACAGCCCATCCTATACCATAAATAATTAAAATATTTGCCCATTAAAAAATAAACTAACAGAAAAGAAAACTCAAGTTTTAAAATGTTCATGTTGGTTCATAGGTCCTGGAAACCTTGGCTGGTTCCTTCTGGCAATCCCAGGCTCTGCCTACCTTTCCTCTGCTAACCAACCACCCTTCATAGCTTCCCAGGATCTTGCACGTAATTCAGGTTGACCTTGTACTTGCCACATAGCCCAGATTGGCCTGGAGCTGATGATCTTCCCTTGCTTCCTGACTGCTGGCATTACAGCCTATAGCACCATGCCTGGCTAGCCTGAGACTTCCTTGCAGCCCCTGCCCCTGCTCCTGGGAAATTGGCACAGGTTGCTCTAGACAGAAAAAGAATCAGGTCCCCCAGACCAAGTGGAAAAGGCTTCACCCTGGCCCCAGCCTCAAGTTGGAAGTGCACAGTGAGGATCCACACACTCACCCTTCTTGGTGGCCTCAAAGCTGTCATGGAAGTGAATCCGCTGAATGTCATAAGTCAAGGTTGTGTTGGGCAGCAGAGTCCTGTTCCTGTTGATGATGTTGGCAGAAAATCGAAAGGCATGCTCCTCGGCGTTCATGACCTGGGCATTGGGGCCGTCCGCATACTCAAAGATTCCTCCTGTGAGAGATGACAGAGCTGTGTGTGGGCAGGAGGGATGGGGCCGGAGCAAGGATGTTCCACGCAGGTTATATAGACAGGGTCTTTCCACCCCAGTGATCAATAAAATCCTAGATAATTTCCATGTCCAAAAATTATACATTCTACCCAGCTGGCAAATTCCTGCTAACAAAATCTGACAGGCCAAAATAAGATTACCAACTTAATACTGCTATGAAAATTCTTAATAGAGTTCTGGCAAGTAGAACCTACCAGAATATTACAGGGCTAACACACCATGACCACATAGTTTTATTTCAGGAATTCAAGACCCATTCAATAAAGGAATCTGTGAGTACAATTCCACCACATCGATAGTTCAAAGGGGATGAAATTATGACCAACTCTCAAAACTCAGGAAGGCATCTGATGAAATCCAGTGTCTACCACCATCAAGAATGTCTAATATGGCAGCGGCAGGAAAGACACTTCCTTCAAGCAACTTTAGCTCACGTCAGCCTTAATATCACAGTGACTAATACCTAATGAAACACTGGAGGCGTTCTTGTCAAAGGAAAAATTTAAAAAGTGTTGGTAAAGATTCACACTGCACCGCTAACCTGCAAGACGAGACAGAAAGTGAACGGGAGGCATGGCTACTGCAAAGGTGCAAACTCTTATTTGCACACGGGATAATTGCTAATATGCTGTGATTGTCCTCACTCCCCACTATGTCTCTTACCTCCCTCCCGCTCCTTCCTGGCGAGGTCCCCTCTACCTTCACGACTTTCTCTTTCATTGGGCACGTACGGGTCTTGTGCAGGTGGTCGGGACGCTGTCTGCTCACGACTGCAGTGGCCATGCCACACCCAAAAGTCAGCATTTCTTGGCACACCTCCCTAGCCTCTGGCTCTTACTGTCGTCCCACCCCTTCTGGGCCTCAAAGGGCTAATGTGGATGTCCCGGTTAGGGCTGAATACTCAACACACACTTATTCTTAGCACTTTGACCAATTATGAATCTCTGCTCTGACCATCGCAGATAGCCCACAGATGTTTTTCTGACCAAAGCTGCCCCAATCTATGGATTTAAACAGAAAAAAATAGAAGGCAGCTTAACCGCACAAGCATTTATCAAATCAGCAGCAGCAGATTTTCTCTGTAAGGCCTGTATATCCCTAGCTATAGGTTGTTAAGCAAGTTCATAGCACCAAGCACACATTCCTTTCCATGGAGCAGACCTCAGATCCAATCAGGAATAGGTTGGTTACCCCTGGAACATCAGTGCTACTATTGCATCAGTGGGTGCAATGGGAAAAAAAAATCAACCCTAACCACGAAGACAGGTGAGAACGGTTAGGAAGAGTTAAACAAGTAGTTAGCACATATTGACAGCACCGCTTTCTATCGGCAAGAACTCATAAGGAACCTTAACAGCGAAAGGTCCCCCTTCACAGCATCAGCACACACACACTGAACAACAAATAATAACCCAAATACAAACATACAATTCCAATAGCTTACAACGAAAACAAATAAACACTGTAAGCAAGAAAGACAGCCAAGCCAGGAGTGGTGGCGCAGGCCTTTAATCCCAGCACCCAAGAGCAGAGGCGGTGGATCTCCGGGAGTTTCAGACATGTCAGGGCTACCTAGTGACTCCCTGGCAGGAGGCAGAGACAAAGAGATGGACACACACAGCTCCGATGCTGCTGTCCCTGGGAAAGCAAAATTTCAGGTTTCAGTGATCTCCAGACATTTTTCAGTTTAATTCAGCTCCGATCAAGCCACAAAGGACTTCTCTTCTACTTGGAAAAAAGGACTCCAAAATGTGAAAGCTACGCACGAGATAATGACTGAAAAAATGTCTTTACAGAAATGATGAAAGATGACTCGTATTATCAGATTTGAAAATATATCATTAAGCCAAAATAATTAAAACCATGTTGTAATAGTGTCTGAAAACACAGGAGATCAAGAGAATGAGATAAAAAGCCGTTGAAAGAGGCTCAAGCAGAGACAAGTATCTAAAACATGAATGAGAAGATGTTTCGCAGCAGTGGCAAAAGAATGAATTATTCATTAATTGTATCCTGACAATTATTTTATTATTTGGGATTTTGGGTTTTTTTTGATACAAGGATTGAATCCAGGGTTTTATACATGCTAGGCAAGCACTCTACCACTGAGATACATACTTGGGTCTCTAGATTCCAATCTTATTCCATGCATCACAATCATTTCCAGATGAATTAAAGATTAGCAAGAAAACAAGAGAAAGGGCAATGAGAACACAATACAATTGCCAAAAATGGAAAATAAGGGCAAACAGTATATAATATTGGGTTAGAAAAAGCCTGTCTAAAATAAAGTCAGAAAACGTAGAGAAAGACTGATAACCCCAAAGAAGTAGCGTGAGATTTCTATGCACCAAAATCACCACAAACAACATGGACTGCTAAGAGGCTAGCCTGAAATAGCTGCATCATAGACAGCAGCGTAAAAGTTAATGTTATAAAAGGCACTTAGACTCAGCAAAAAAGACAGATACCCCAGTGTAAGCTGGTGCAAAGGAAAAGTGTGGGTACTCCATTAACGACAGCAACAAAAATGGAAACAAGCTATCAGTGGACAGAGAGAGCTGTCAGCTTTCCTTGTGACTAAACACTCAGCTGAAATCAACAGGAAGATGCTGGTTTAGCTCATCTGCTGGGCAAAGGGGGAAGGCAGGTCAAAACACTGGGGGCCTGCTTCATTGTCGGCAGATGGGGAAGATGGTACACAGGGCTTCTCCTAATGGCCATGTGTGGAGAAGATCTAGAAACCCAGCCAGGGGATAGTAAGCCATGTATGTCCATGGGACTGCAAAAACGGAATGGTAGGACTCCTCATCAGAGAAACTTCTCTTTGTAACAGATGGTGTTTTAGCCAGGGCTTCAATTGCTGTGACCAAAAAGCAAGTTGCGGGGAAAGGGTTTATCTGGCTTACACTTCCAGATCATAGTCCATCATTGGAGGAAGTCAGGACAGGAACTCAAACAGGGCAGTAACCTGGAGGCAGGAGCTGATGAAGAGGCCATGGAGGGGGGCCGTTTACTGGTTTGCTTCGCCTAGGTTGCCTAACCCCCCTGCTTCTAGAACCCAGGACTACCAGCCTGGGGATGTCACTACCCACTGTTAGCTAGGCCCTCCCCCACTGATCACCAAATGAGAAAATGCATTATAGCTGGATCTCATCAAGGAATTTCCTCAACTGATGCTCCTTCCTCTGATGACGCTAGCTTGTGTCAAGTTGACACACAACACCAGCCAATACCAATAGAGACCATTACAGAAAACCACAACTTATCAAAATGTAGAGTAGTGGAGCTCAGCCCCAATGGATACAACCTCACCACAACTCCTGTACCTAAAGCTCAGGGATCCTTGCAGAAGGCGGGGCAGAAGGAGCCAGAGGACCAGGAGGTTTGGTGCAAGGTTGTGTTTCCTAGAAATGTCAGAGAAGCTATATCCAAGAAGTCTCACCAACATGGCTACCTAAACAAGACCTGAACAAAGATGACATCTCGTCAGATATGCAAACGTGGAAGAAGGAGAGTGCACCAGGCTTCAACCCATAAACAAGAACCACAGGCAACTAAGGATGCTGGGACCAGGAGGAACAGGCTTCCCCCCAGGGACGGGTACACAGACTGGTTATCCAATATCAGATGGCCAGCCCTGGAAACATATATATTATATTATATAGACAGATCAGGTTGTATTTCTATGTTTTGGAGTGTGTGTGTAACAACAATAAAGGAGAGACCATGAATTTGAAAAAGAGCAAAGGAAGTACATCGGAGGGGGTGAAGGGAGGCAAGAGAAGGGGGAGATGATGTAATTATATTACAATTCCACACCCCCTTTTTTGAGACATGATTTCTCTGTGTAGTCCTGGCGGTCCTAGAACTCAGTCTGCAGACCAGGCTGGCCTTGAACTCAGAGATCTACCTGCCTCTGCCTCCCGAGTGCTGGAACTAAAGGCATGCGCCACCATGCGCGGCTATTTTCAAAAATGGCAATGATATGGGAAATCGCCATGATGTGTTTTGTTTGCTGTTGCCATTTTGAAGAAATGAAGGAAAGAAAGAAGAATGAAGTGGGGTGGGGACGGGCTTGACCCTGGGGTAAGGAGGACCACTGCATATTTAATACTGTCATGTGTTTATAGATAAGCCTTTATTCTTTTCAGTAATGAGCTTTCTTGGGAGATTATTTGCACTCCACAAAATTGACCCGTTTTATGTATATGGTGGTTTTGAGTACGTGAAGAAGTCATGTGAGCATACCACAACCTGATTTTAGAAATTCTCCATCTTCCAATAATACCCCCCAAGACTCTTTCACTGTTTGTACCAGCAGCCCCAGGGAACCACTAATTTGCTTTTTGTTTCCAAAGATTTTTTTTCCCTGAGCATTTCATACAAATACAATCCCATACTGGGTGCTCTGTGTCTGGCTTCTTGTGCTCAGCGGGTTTGAGGCTTATCGATGTGTAGCATGTCTGAGTACCTTGTTCTGTTTTATTGGTAACTATCATTACTGTGCATAGATATGCTACATTTCGTTTATCCATATGCCAGTTGAGGGTATTTGGATTGTTTTCATTATTTGAGAAAAAAAATGTGGCTTCCAGTTTCTGGTCTGCCATATGAAAAGCTTGGAAGACGTCATCATTCCACCAAGAAGCAACTGAAAAACCAACTTTTCCTGAGTCTGTAAGCATGAAGCCATGGAAAATCATTTTCCCCAAAATTGGTCAGAGCAACTAGAGAACAGAAGAATCCCAGTCTATCGGAATTGTTAATGAGAAATGCAGGCTTAATGTGTTTGAACACTTGGTCCCCAGTTGGGGACGCTGTGGAACCTTTTGAATATAGGGCCTAGCTATCAGGCATAAAACCATAGGGACAGGGCTAGAAGGTTATAGCTGGCCCCAGTTCCAGCCTGATGTCTTAGCTTCCAGGTTCCCAACCAGACCCAAAACACAACAAGCCATCTACCAGCTCCTGCTGCTGCAGATGGAGTCCCAGATGCTGAACCTCACCCACCATGAAACCCTAAGTCAAAAATAAAGCCTTCTTCCATGACGTGGTTTCTGTTGGGTGTTTTGTTCTATCTATGGGGAGAGTCTGCGGAAGCAGAGACCTGGGAGCAGAAACCATCATGGGATCCAGCAGTAAAACCCAAAATGCAATTGGCAAGCTCCTGGAGAATCAGTGTAGATAAGCCTGTGGGACGAGATCTCCCCAACGTGAGTAGCACTTATCAGGGCCCCGCATCTCTGGGATTCATTCCCCAGCCCTTCCAGGTTCTCAGAGGGAGTACTGTGGAGGACGGGCCCCCGGTATAGTCGACAGCAGAAGGGAACAGGATTGACTTAAAAACATGTCAGAGAGCTTTCTTCTTTACAAGGTCTGTCTCAGTGAAATTAGCTGACTAGAGCCCAACCTGCGAGAGCTTGATTATGGCAGAACACCTGCGATTCTAGTACTTAGAAGGCAGAGACAGAGACCCCTGGAATACGCTGGGCGGGCAGAGCCAGTGAGTTCTGGTTCAACTAAAGGAATCTGCCTCGGGCATTAAGATGAGTGCTTGAGACAGGCTTTAAAAATTAGCCTCAGTCTCCACAGGACTAAACACCATTACACACAACACACACACACACACACACACACACACACATCAGACATACATATAATATACATCAGTTCCTTTATCCAGTTCTCTCCCTCTCTTCCCCTCCCTCTCCCTGCCTCTATCTCTTTTTCATACACACACACTAGCAAAAACTATAGACAGACAGGTATCAGACTCAGACACAGAGATCTTAATTATGTTGGAATTGTCCCACTAGGAATTCAAAACAACAGTGTCAGTGCGCTAAGCACTCTCGTGGTAAAGTGGACAACACAGAAGACCATGAACTTCTGAGAAAAAGAGACAAAAAGAAATGCTAGAGAGCAGAACATTGTACAGAAATGAAGAATGCCACTGACAGGGGCTGGAGAGATGGCTCAGAGGTTAAGAGCACTGGCTGCTCTTCCAGAGNAAAGAAAGAAAGCCAGCGACAGGTTCCTAGCAGGTGGATCATGAGCTTACGGAAATATCAACAGAAATCTTCAAAACGAAAAACTGAAGCAGGGTGGGTGGCATGGGGCATGGATGGGGAGGAGAAAGCACCAGGACATAATGTCAATATCTGAGAGCTGCAGGTTGTTTCAAATTAAAAATGAAATGGAAAGAGCAGAAGAGAGCCGTGAGAAGAAATGATGGGAACAATAGTTGCTGAAAACGTTTCCCACATCAGTGTAAAACATCACACTGCAGGTTTAGGATGCTTGGAAAATACTGGGTAAGGTACCCATCTCAGTTGTATCTAAGCATACATTTTCAAATAGCAGAAAGTGAAAGATTAAAAAGAATCCTGTCGGAAGAAAAAAGAAACACACCTTCCCTACAGACGAGTGCAGTCGGGAATTGTATCTGACTTCTCCGGGAGACCACCTTGTTGCGGAGAGAGTGGTGTGAAATGTTTGAAGGGCAGTGGGAAACAAACACCAGCCTAGAATTCTTTACCTGGAGAAATTAGCCTTCAAATGTGAAGCGAAATAACAACAAAAATGGAAGAAATTTGTTTACCGTGGACCTGCACTTCAGGAAATGTAAAAAGACATTTAGAGAGAAGGAAAATGATGTAGGTCAGAAATGGGAACCAAAACAGAAAATGAAAAACACTAGAAAGAAATTAAGTGAAGGCAAAATTATGTTTTTCTTATTCTGAATTGATTTAACAAATAACTGCTTGTTTGAAATAATAGCTAAACACACATACACACACAGTTATTTATAAGCCAAATCAATGACATCACAGGTGCAAGGACGGAAGGGAGAATTGTCACAAGAAGGGACCAGCTTTGGGAGAGATGTAATGCTACCTGGGGAGGGCTTGGCTTAGTTGTAAATGGACCTTATGAACTTTGGGGCGACTGCAAAAGAGGGAGAAGTACACCTGACACTCTGAAAGATGGAAGGTGCTGGAATCATAAAATCTTTTTGATTAAAGCAAAGGGCAGAGAAAGAGTAGAAAATTAAAATAGGACAACAAGGGCAGAAAGCGGTGAGAAACATGGAATGTATTAGCCTAGCTCTACCAAATTTGGCTTTAAACATCAGTGGCTCAAAGGCATCTACAATAGGCATTGACAGAGTGAAGAAAAGACAGTAAGAGCCAAGTGTTTATTGTCTGCAAGAAAGTACATGGAGTGAAGACATGCAGAGTAAGAGCGAATGGATCGACGGTCAGTGGAATTCACGGCTGGAATGCAAGGACAGCTCAAAACACAAAACCTGATCAAGGCGAGACACTGGATTAACTAAATGAAGTAGGGAACCCCAAGCTGGGAAGAGAAAGCTTTTGAAAAGTTCAGCTCATTTTTTCTAATAAAAATACTTAAGAAACTATGAATTAAGTAAAAGCTGTATATGAAAAACCCACAGCAAACATAGTGAGTGGTGAAAGAATGGAAGCTCCTCTCAAGGACCAGGAACAAGACAAGGATGCCATTGTGGACTGGATATGGGATGTCCATCACCGGCTCACTGGACATGGGATGTCCATCACAGG
>LOJH01004604.1:0-34097 GCA_001685095.1 Ellobius talpinus | reverse complement strand
CATCGGCTCACTGGATACGGGATGTCCACCATCGGCTCACTGGATACAGGATGTCCACCATCGGCTCACTAGATATGGGATGTCCATCACTGGCTCACTGGATATGGATGTTCATCACTGTCTCACTGGATATGGGATGCCCACCATCGGCTCACTGGATACGGGATGTCCATCACTGGCTCACTGGATATAGGATGCCCATCACTGGCTCACGTGTTTGAACATCTGCTCAGAGACAGTGGGACCTTTGGGGTCGGGACACATGACTGGTGGAGGTAGGTCAATGGGAGTAGGCATTTGAGGGGATATATCCTGCTTTGCCCTGCATCGTCTTCCTAGTTAGGACCATGTAAGTCACAGCAGCAAGCTCCTCCCCACAGACTGCCCTACTGCAGCCACAGGACCATCTTTGCCATGGTGGACTTGAAATCCCTTAAACCACAAACCAAATACACCTACCCACCTTAGCTCACTTCTCTCAGGTATTTTGTCAACTATAAAACAACCTAATACAGATGCTGACTTTTGCCTCTAGAATTGAACATGCTAGTGACAGTTCTGTCCAAAGCATTAGGCAGGAAAAGCAAATAAACACCTGAACTAGAAAAGAAAAAATAAGATTATCTCTATTTGCAGATATGATTTTGTATGTAAGAAATTTTTAATAGTTCATAAAACCCCTTAGAACTAGTAAGTTTTGTAAAGTAGAATACAAAGCCAAAATGATACAGTCATATTTCTATACATTAGTAATGAATAACCAAGAAGAAAATTATAAAAAAACAACTCAACTTATAACAACATCAAAGAGAAGGAAAAGGTATCAATAAGATTTAAAAGTTTTTAATTACACATATATGGATAGGCATATGTGGTGTGTGTGTGTGTGTGCGCGCGCGCGCATGTGCTGATGGCTGCAGAGTCCAGATAAGGTTATCAGATCCCCTGGAGCTGGAGACCCAGGAGGTTGTGCGACACCCCATATGGATACAGGAACCAAACTCCAGCTCCCTGCAGAAGTTATACATGCCCTTAAGCACCAAGTCATCTCTCCAGTTCCCATATTTTAAGAAGTGTAATATTTAAAATTTAATTTAACCAAGGAGATAAAAGACATGCATGATGAAAACTACAAAATATTGCTGAACAAAGTTAAAGAAAATGTAAATAGGGGTCGGAGAGATTACTCAGTGGTTAAGAACACTGGCTGCTCTTCCAGAGATCCTGAGTTCAATTCCCAGCAACTACATGGTGGCTAGCAACCATCAATAGTGGGATCTGGTGCCATCTTCTGGCATAAAGTCATACTTGCAGATAGAACACTGACAGATTAAAAAAATAAATCTTTAAAAATATACATAAATAAATAGAAACACATCCTATGGGTATGGGTAGGACAACGTGATATCAAGGTATCAATAGTGCTCCAATCTACAGAGTCAATGTAATCTAGTAAAAATCCTGATGCCTTTTATTAAAACAGAAAATCAACACAGACACTCACTGAACTTTGAATAATCAAAACAATCTTGAAAAGGAACAAATTTAAAAAATTCTCAGTTCCTAATTTCAAACTTTTTACTTACTAAATATAATGTCTAAAACTACAGACTCATAGAAGAAAATAGGGCAAAAACATAGGATTTGGCAGTGGTTTTCTTGATGCAAATGTCAAAAGCATCGGCAAGAGAAGAAAAACCAGACAGTTTGGGCTTCATGAAAAAAAATCAAGTGTGTGTTCAAGGACCAATTAAAGAGTGAGAAAAAGTAACCTAGGGCATGGAGGGTATGGCCACAACTGGCAAAAGATTAATAACCAGGATATACAGAGAACTTCTAAAACTCAGTAACAGAAACCTAATTTAAAGGGGTCTTATTGTGTGGGGGTGGCTTAGTGGTTAGGAGCACTGACTCTTCTTCCAAAGGACCTGGGTTCAATTCCCAGCACCCACAAAGCAGCTCACAACCATCTGTATGTAACTCTATTTCCAAGAGATTAGATACTCTTTTCCATCCTCTAGGGGCAGCAGGCACACATGCGGTGTGCATACACACTTGCAGGCAAAACAACCATATACAAAATAAAATAAATCATTTTTTAAAACTTGGACGTTAGTCTGGCAACGGCGGTGCATGCCTTTAATCCCAGCACTCAGAAGGCAGAAGCAGGCAGCTCTCTGTGTGTGTTCGAGGCTATTCTGGTCTTCAGAGTGAGTTCCAGGACAGCCAAGGCTGTTACACAGAGAAACCCTATCTTGAACAAACAAACAAACAAAAAAGTCAAAAGAACAAGACAAAACCTGGATATATGGTTTTAATATAACCTGCTCCCCCCTCTGCCTGCCTCATAGGGTTGAAGCTTAATCTTCAGCTGATGATGATAATTTGGCTGAAAACTTTAGGGGATGTGGCCTTGATGTAGAATGAATACCAAGCACTAGGATGATTCCTTGGGCTACATCTTGCCTCTGTTAATTCCTGGCCCCTCTCTGCTTCCTGTCAGCCAGGAAGGGAGCTGCTTTGCTCCACCACGAGCTGTTCCGTGTCACCTCAAGTCCACAGCAGTGGAACCAACCAACCATAGACTGACCCCTCTAAAAAGGAGCCAAGACAGCTCCTTCCTTCTTTAAGGTGTTTTTCTTAGGCATTTAAGACAGACAAGAGGAGACCAGAGAAATGGTGCAATGGTTAAGAGCACTGGTGTTCTTCCAGAGGATCCAGGTTGGGTTCCCAGCACCCATATGATAGCTCACAACCATCTGCACTCCAGTCCCAGGGGATTCAATGCCTTCTTCTGGCCTCCATGGGCACTGCATGCACGTAGTGTGCATACATGAAGACAACGCCCATGCACATTGTCCTGGCTGGTTTTATGTCAGCTTGACACAAGTTATAGTCATCTGAGAGGAGGGGACCTCAATTAAGAAAATGCCTCCCTTAGATCAGGCTCTAAGCACACCTGGAGAGCATTTTCTTAGTGAGTGATTGATGGGGGAGGGCCCAGCTCATTGTGAGTAATGCCACCATGGGCAGATGGTCCTCGCTTCTAAGAGAAAGCAGGTTAAGCAAGCCATGAGGATCAAGCCAGTAAGAAGCACTCTTCCATGGCCTTTGTATCCACATTCCTGCCCTGTTTGAGTTTCTGCCTTGGCTTCTCTTGGTGAGCCGTGACTTAGGCTATGGAAGTCAAATAAACCCTTTCCTCCTCAAGTTGCTTTTGGTCATGGTGTTTAATCATAGCAATAGAAACTCCAGTTACATGACACACATAAAATAAAAATAAAGGTAAAAAAATCTATTAATAAATAAGGACAAAAAGTCTGACCAATACAGTATATAAAAGGCTTGAGTAGGCACTTTGTTTCTCAAAGAAGATATAGAAATGGTCATTAAGTACCTGAGAGATGTTCAACATCACTAATCCTTAGGGAAATATGAATGAAAACGACAGTGGCATAACTGCTTCACGCTCTTTAAGACCGATACTACTAAAATGTTGCTAAGTGGTCTGGGGAAATGGCTCAGTTGGTAAACACCCTTGCCACCAAGCCTGATGTCTATGCATGTGTACTGTAGCACACACACACACAGACAATACATATCTAAATGCAATTTGAATAATAATAATTAAATGAATGCAAAAATGTAGATGAAGGGTTAGAAAAATTGGGGCTCATGTACCCTGTTGGTAGAGATACGAAACAGTCCAGCTATTCTGTAGACCAGTATATCAGCAATAGAATTATCATATTGAATATATCTATTGACATATAATATGTACATATATGGGAATATACTCAGAACAGAGGACTGGTATCCATACACCCATGTGAATAGCTCTTTCACTTGCAATGGCAATAACACATGGGTGAGCCAAGGTGTACATCAGATGAGACATTACACAAAATGTGGAGCATATATGCAAGAGAATGCCACTCAGTTATAAGAAGGGAATAAATTCTGACACATGTTATGACATGGATAAACAATGAGGACATCATGCTAAGTGACATTAGCCCAAGAAGTCTATTTCTTTCTAATACACCAGCAAAGAACAAGTGCTATTTGAAGAAATTAGAAAAAAAACCCACAATGCTGCATTAGCAATCAGAGAATAGGAAGAGTTAATAAATCTAGAAATGGCTGTATAGGATCTATCTGAAGATGACAAGACTCTGATAAAGAAATCAAAGGAGTAATTTAAAAATGGAGAACTGTCCCGTGATCCTGGATAGAAGAGTCAATATTGTTACAGGGCTTCTGACTTAATCTATAGGTTCAATGCAGTCTCAATCAAAATCCCACAGCAAGTTATTTTGTGGCTATTAGCAGAATGATTTCACACTGTGCTCGGAGAGATGGGACATATTCTTTTTAACGGTGCACAGCTGTGGTCCACGACACTGTGTAGCAGGTGCCATGGGGCTAGCCTACATTGAAAGAGGGCAGAGCCGTAGGACTGATACCACTCCACTTCACAGCTGACAACGGGGCACTGAGGAGACGGCTTGATGGATAACAGTGCTCGCTGGGCAAGCTCAAAGATCCTAGTGGGAATCTCCAGAACCCTGGAGGCAGCGTGTGAACATCTGTTATCCCAGCACCGCTATGGGGGCATGGGAGGCAGAGACTGAGAGCCTGCGGATGCTTCTGGGTCAGCTGATCTAGCATACAGAGTGGGAAAACAATGAAGGTACCCTGTCTCAAACAAGCCGGACGGTGGGGACTGGCACCCATGGTTGTTCTCTGACTTCCACACATGCAATGCGGTACACGCACACTTACAGTCACACACACACACACACCACGATAAAGCTACAATAATCAAGACAGCTCAGTATTTGGCATGAGGATAGTTCAGAAAGCACAGGGAAGCTCCAAATAGATGAACCTCAAGTATGGCCAGCTGATCTTTGCCAGAGGCGCAAAGGCAATGGAGAAGGCACAGGCTTTTCTAAAAGATGAGGACAGAATAACTGGATACCAACAAGCAAAAGAAAAAGATCTGAACATGGATCCCTCATCTTTCACCAAATAAGATGAATCGTGTGAACTGTGATGCCCTAGAAGGTCACAAGAACCAAGTTTAGACCTTGGCTTTGGCAATGACTTTTTAGTATAACATTAGTATATACTTTAGTATAAGGCAGGCTCTAGAAAACAAAGGCTTGATAAGCTGGACTTGATTAACTTAAAATGTTTGTGCTGCAAGAGATGCTTAGAAGAATGAGAAGATAAGCTATGGGCTGGGATGCTTTTAGTCAAGGAATGCTGCTATCCAAAACACATTTCAAGCAAAAAAAGAAGAAACACAAGAGTGGGCCACAGACATTAACAAGTAGCTCATCACAGAAGATACACATAAGATAAGCAAGTAAAAAAAAAGACTTTTTATGTCCTATAGAGTCCTTGCAAAGCAAACTGAGACAATGGTGTGTCTATTAGAACAGCCCAAATCCACAACACTGACTGGGATGGCTCATCTACATTGCCGCTTGACTGGATTTAGAATCACCTAGGAGACACACCTCTGGATGTGCCTTCGACAATGTTTCCAGAGGACATTAAGAAGAAAAGACCTGCCCTGAATGTGGGTGACACCATCTTTAGGCTGGAGTCCCAGACAGAATAAAAAGAGAAGAGAGAAGTGAGCTGAGCCCTAACATTCATCTCTCTGCTTCTTGGCTGTGGGTGCGGAGTAACCAACCATCTCATACCACTGCCGTGCCTTCCTTGCCACCAGGGACTATATCTCCTCAGATCACAAGCCAGGATAAGCCCTTCCTCCCTTAAGCCGCTTCCTGTCAGGTAGGTGTTTGGTCACGGCAATGAAGGGAACTAACACACTGACACTAGCAAGTACCAAGGAAGATGAGGCACAGTAGAAACAGTCACCGCTGGTGGGAATGTAGAACTCTGATTCCAGAACTATTTCAGACTCACTCCATGGCCCATACTGGCCTGGAACACACTATGTAGCCCAGGTTGGCCTCAAACTCATAACACCCCAACTCTCCTCCTGCCTTAGCCTCCCAAGAAAACCAAACATATACCATTTGCTTACAAAATGGTAAGACTGCTCATTGGTTTCCTGGCCATCCAGACCCAAATTATTACACAAAACTAATTACAATCTGTTTGGCAAGTTGCTCAGGCATATTCCTAGCTAGCTCTTACATCTGAGATTAACCCATTTCTATTGATCTACGTATCACCACGAGGCTGTGGCCTACCAGTAAAGTTCCGGGGTCTTTCTCCTTTGGCAGCTACATGGCATCTCCCTGA
Organism: Ellobius talpinus; assembly: GCA_001685095.1. Taxonomy (NCBI): domain Eukaryota; kingdom Metazoa; phylum Chordata; class Mammalia; order Rodentia; family Cricetidae; genus Ellobius; species Ellobius talpinus. The sequence continues at coordinate 27,812 of LOJH01004604.1, read as the reverse complement.
CCCTGCCTTCTTTCTCCCTGCATTCAGTTTAGTTTTCCTGCCTAGCTCTATTCTGCCCTGCCATAAATAGTAATAAATCATATTCAAAGCATACAGAGGGGAATCCCACATCACTACTTGCCACTCAATCCAGTGGCAGAGCCCTTGGGAATTTACTCAAAGGCGCTGCCGATATAAGCCCACTTAGAAATTCATACAAAGGTGTTTACTGCAGGTTTATTTAAGATTGCTTAAACTGGTAGGCAATTGTGATGCTCTTCACTAGGTGAGCAGACAAACATACCAGTTCATCCACATAGTGAGTTGCTAGCCCACACTTACATAAACGAGACAGCAAGTTCTGCAAAGATTGTAAAGATACAGAGGAAGCACAGGTGCATTTACACAGAGACAGAGGCCATGCAGAAAAGGCCACAAACTGGGTATTCCAGTAGTATTCTGGGAAGAAACAGCATAGAGACAGTAACATGATCAGTGGTCTCCAGGGGTCAGGGATAAGAGAGCAGCACAGGAGGAAGCACAGAGGCATCTTAGGGCAGTGAGATCACTCTGCATGACTCCAGCCACTGCGGATTTGTCAAACCATAGAATGTTCAGTACTGAGAGTGAGCCTCACCCTAAATTGCACAGTGGGAGACAGTGTGTCAATGCAAGTTCAGCGCTTGTAAGTAACGCGCCACTCTAGGGCCTGGCAATGACAGTGGAGGAGGTTACAGACACGTGTAAGAGCAGGGCATGTGGGAGATCTCTGTGCCTTCTGCTCCTTTCTGCTGCGAGCCTAAAACTGCCTCCCTCAAATTAAGTATGTTGAAAAGAGAAACGAGGGGTAGAGGGATAGTTGAGCCAGTAAAATGCTTACCTTGCAATCATGAGGCTCCGAGTTCAATCCCTGAAAGCCATGCAACAAACAACAAAAATTACATTTCAAACTAAAGGCATGATGGTATGTGCTTATACCATCTCATATATAATCTCAGTCTCGGAGAGGCAGAGATAGGAGGATTCATGGGGTTCCATGGCCAGCGAGCTCAGCCTACTAAGTGAATTCTAGGCCTTTGAGAAACCTAGTCAGAAAAAGGGTGGAGAGCCCCTGAGGAACAACACCCGAGTTTGTCTTCTGACCTCCACATATAGACACAAGCATGGGCATATGCATGCACACACACACAATACAAACAGGATAAAATAAAGAAAAATAAAGAAAAAAGAAATCGGGAATAGTGAATATGTCAAAAAGTAAAAAGCAAATCCATCCCTTCCCAGAGGGCCTTAGCCCAGCTGTAATAGCTGAGTACACATGTGTGTGCACCTGTGTGGGTGTGCATAAACCTTCTCAAAAGAGCATGAAACAAGATGAGAAGGACATGTCAGATGGTGAAGAGTCGTTGTCTCGAAGTGGCCATCTCTGGACAACTCATTTTTTTCTCTGTGTTCTCCCATCTCTCCAGAAAGTTCTGTGTTGAGCATGTGCACCATTTCTAATGAGAAGAGTCATCACATTATGTGCTTAACAGGAGATAAGTGACCAAAATGCCATATGACATGGCAACTCCATGTCTAAACCTTGTGTTAAGGCTCTCTTTAGGTAATATTAAAAACAGAATCTTCTTAGCCGGGGGGGGGTGGTTTAGTGCCACTCCCTATGAGCTTATGGAGGTCAATTATATTCAAACTACCACAACATGTAACCCCATCACTGGAGCAGAGGCGAAGGGATGGGGGCAGGGAGATGGTAAGATTGCTCAGGCTTGCTGACCTCCAGCCCAGTGAAAACAGCCAAAAAAACCCCGAGTTCCAGGTTTAGTGAGAGACACTCAATCTCCTTTGCCCTCCATGCACTGATGTACACACGTGTGCACATTCGTGCCTCTCTCTCATGCACACATGCACACACACACTGCTTGCAGATGATGCTCATTAATATTCCCTTAAAAACTCAAGGGAATCAGAAGAAAACAGAAGCAACTTAGCCCAAAGCTCACAAGGGCCAGCATACAAATAACCCCAAACATACAGCCTTCCTACATATCAGCCATAAACAGCAAGGAATTGAAAGAATAAAAGAGACCCTACTCACAAAAGCCACAGCTAAATAATAATAATAATAATAAAATGCTTTACAATAAATGTGAAATTCCTCCATCAAGCCAAGTACAAAACTTTACTGGGGGACATAAAAGAAGACTTGAATAAATGGGGAGACATAACTTACTCCCAGAAGGGTTGGCTCAATATTGTAAAGATGTCAGCCCTCCTCAAATTAATTTATAAATTTAATGCGATTCCAATTAAAATCAAAAAGGACACACCAGAAGGACACACACCAAAATGTTAGTGGTACTTTCTAGAAAGTAAAAACGTAATGGAGCGTGTGCTTTTGCTGTTGTTCGACAAGCCTTCCATGTTAAGGAAAGGAGGTTTTTAAAATGCTCTTAAAGAATATTTAATAGCACAGACAGCAGCCATCTTCTTTCCTCGAAAAGCTGCAAACAATATCATATGATCCTTGTTTATCAAATGAAAAGTGTGTTTTAAAAGGTTATTTATAGCTACAGGAAAAAACTGGAAGGCTTTGTATGCAACTGTTACTATCGATTAAGTCTGGGTAGAAGGGGTTAATGGATTGCTTTGATCTTCATATACCCTTGAGCTTTTTTCTCAAATTATTTATAGCAAATATGTACTCTTGCTTCAAAATAATTTTGTAAAAATGTGTGTGTAAGTATGTGCATTGATTCCGTGGGTAAAAGTATGTTAAGCATGAGGGCCGGAATGTGAGTCCCAGCATCCATGTAAAAAGCTAGGAGCCGCTGTGTCTGCACTCCAGTGCTATGGGGGTTGGGAGCCGCAAGGATGGAGACCACCAGAGCTTGCTCCAGGCTCGGTGAGAGACCCTGTATCAAGGGAATGAGGCAGTGACTGATGGCAGGACACAGGAAGTCCTCTTTCAGCCTCTAAACACACACGCACATATATGCCAAATACAAAAGCGAAGAAACGGATAAATGCCAAATAAAAATTTGAAGGCAAATTAAAAAGACCAAAAAATTAAAACAAAATAAAACCAAGAGCTCCTGGGGTCTGGTTGCTTCATATCTGAAGAGAACTCCCCCTGTACATCCCAAGGCTATGGACATGCTCCTTTTCACGAGAATGCACACAGGCTGAGACCTAGCCTACATCATTCAGTTCATGAAAAGCTACTGCCCTGTGCCAACCTGCCACTGGACCCTCACCAGCATAGGTCCTGTTTTCTGACAGTGCTTAGCCCAGCAGGCTGGCTGATCACAACTAATGGGTGCCGGCAAGTGTGCAGCTCCATTCTTACACACAACGATAGAAAGAGTCCCCCCTCAGGCTTTAGTGACATCATGGCTTGGTTCAAACTCCGCTATCTCCACCAGAAAAAGCTCCTCTGTGTTTCCAAGACTTGTTTTTTCCATGTGCAGAGTGAGCTGAACATCCAAAGGTTCACTGCTCTGAGGAAGAACTACCCCAGGCAAGCTGAGAGTGTTGACATGTCGAGGTCTCAAAAGGCAGCCATTACAGGAGGAAACAGTGTGATTTAGAAAAAATGAAATTAATTTCAGCCTCCATATCCCAGGGCAGGTGCTGATAGCCTTTTCTTGTCAAGATCCAGAGAGTCAACATTTCTGCCCTACTGGGTCTGCTAATCTTTGTTGTAGTGACAACTCTGCCACTGTAACAATGAAGGCACCCACAGATAAAATAAACCAATGGATGTTTCAATAAAACTTTATTGACAAAAACAATACACCAGATTCACCATTGGGCTGTGGTCTATACCCTGATTTTTAGGAAGGGAGGCCTTCATCTTGGAGAGATTATTTCCTTAAGAAAAGCACTACTGGGACTTCCGTTAATCAGCTAAGGTGACAAATTGTTGCACCAAAGAAACAGAGAGTATACTGTGTTTAAGGCAACAAGACACAAGAGAGATGAAGACAGCCCAAGAGAAGTGAAGGGACTTGAAGGGACCTAAGAGGGAGAAAGGAGGGAACTACAAGCCAGGGTACTAGGAGGTGAGGCTGGTGGGAAGCTCCTGGGGCAGCACGAGGTCTGGTGATTTAGAGCAGGTAGAGTTGGTGTTCGGCCATTTTCCCTTCCAGAGCCCTACGATTAGAAATGCTGGCCACAGCAAATGGACTTCAGCCAGCTCAAGCTCTTTGGGAGAAGATGGAAACATGCAGCATAGGTGAATCAGCATAGAAAAAGGACCAGGGCAGCAAGGTTGGGGACAGTGAGTCAGAAACCCAGCAGAAAAACTGGAGAAGGAGGTGACCAGCAGACACTGGATGCTCCAGAGCAGTGGGGCTCAACCAGCGAGTCACAATCTTTTACAGGGGTCGCATACAGCTATCCTGCGTATCAGATATTCACATTATGATTCATAACAGCAGCAAAATTAGTTATGAAGTAGCAACGTAAATCATTTTATGGCTGGGGGTCACCACACCATGTATTAAAGTGTCGTAGCATTAAGAAGGTGAGAACCACTGCTGTAGAGAATTCTAGAGACTAGAACACAGTGCAACGCTGGAGGCCCCTGTGAGTGAACATGTAAGGGCAATGTGACCCCAAAAGTTTGCCTGTCTTCCAGTCCCTTAGGTTCATAGATTAGATTCTGGGTTCAGGCAGACCTCACTTGAAAACTTCCTCTAGAGAACTCACTCAATAGGTCTGGGGAGGGAATTCTGGGAAATTTCTGGAACAACAGAACTCAGAGGGAAACCCAGTTGTCTGGAAATCAAGACTGCTCACCAGGTCGCAGGGCCAGCTCTGAGCCAATACCTGGTAGATACTCTTGTTCTGAACTGTGGCCCCCTTGCTCATGGTGGGATAGCTCCGAGGCTTGGCACACATCCCAGAGCTCCTCCTGCCCTACCTCCACTCCCACCTGGCATCTGATATGGCATCAAACCTTAGCTGAGGCTACCTCATCCCCCCCAGCCTCTTCCTCTAACCTACCTTGCTCACCCCTCTTCTCTAAAAACACCACATACCTACATCCATGGAATCTGACCTATAATACCAGTGATACCTGTGGGAAGGTGCCAAGCACACTTTAGTTGAGGGAGAAAAAAGGACTCTAACTTCAACCACTGATAAACAGTCAAGGACCCCTCTACTTTCCCTTCTTGGTCTTCCCACTCTGCACAACTCTCAGTTTCAGAAGCCCAGGCGCCCCATGGCCTGGGTTCTGCAGCAAGCAGCGCCCCTGTGGAACACAAGCAACGCCCCCTGTGGAAATCAAGCAACGCCCCCGTGGAGCGCAAGCCCCGCCCCTGTGGAGCCCTGCCACTGTGGAACAGGAGCTCCTTTGGGCTTTGGCTTCTGGAGAGCACTCCAGCCCCACTTAGAGGCAGCTCCTCAATTCCCCTGGCTCATCTCCATTCTCCCCCTTCCCATACATTCCTCATGAACAGTATTTAAAGAGGCTAATAAGTAGGTTGGTACCGTTGATTAATGCACAATCTTAATCATGATTGCATAGTGTAATTGGCATTAATTTGAAGAGCCAGTTCATTATGAAAATAATTGTCACTGCTTTCTGCTTTAATAAAATGGAGCAACGACACCAGGGCTGCGGAGAAAATGGGATAGGGTGTGTGTGTCTCTGTGTGTGTGGTGTCCCCGAAGATGTGAGCGCGGGTGGCTTGCGGCACAGCCTGAACACTTTCTTCAAACAAATCCTTTCCTGGAAGCCTAGCGTGCAAAACAAACGACGGTCATGACAGAAACTGATTGTTCAAGAAGACGACGCTTAGTCCCAACCCCTTTGTCACACATTCCCCCAAACCTCTGCAGTCCTGAGAGACAGAAGCTATGGCGCCCCATTTTATACAAGGGGGAAGAGAGGCCCGTGAGCACTCAGTGTACCGTGAGTATTGACTAAAGGCCAAATCCTCTTCTGCCACCAAAGGGGTAACCCAGGTCAGCTTGTGAGTTAAATCTTCAGGGTCTTTTGAAGCCAGAGCTCATGCTGCTGGGTGCTTGAAGGCAGCCATAGCTAGAGAATTGACACCACAGAAATGAGCCAAAACTACCAAAGCAGCTTGCTCTGTGGGCAGTGCTTTATCAGCAGGATGTCGTTCAAACGTGTTTTCATGGCCTGGGCTCTGAGAAGGTAGGGTGTCACAGCCTCTGAGGGGCTCCACCCTGCACGGCAGACAAAACCTTGCTTCCCTTTCACACCTGACCCAGGGCAGGAGAGAAAGGAGGGACAGGACTTTGATGGATCTTGTTCCTTTCTCCTTCAGTATATGACAGTGTATTTTCAGAAACATCATGAATCAGATTCATGTGTGTATGTTTGTGGGTATGTGTGCAGATGCATGTGTGCACATCTGGAGGCCAGAGGACAGCCTTGGGTGGCTTTCTTAGGAGCACCATTCATGTTGAGACAGGCTCTCCCATTGGCCTGGAGTTCACCAAGTGGGCTCAGCTGGCCAGTCAGCTTCAAGGATCTGGTCTCTGCCTCCTCATTAATGGGACTGTAAGTACATGCCACCAGGCCTGGCTTGTTCACTTGGGTTCTGGAGGAGTATACTCAGTTCCTCATGTTTGCATGGCAGGCATTTTACTGACCAGCTCTCTCCCCAGCCCAATTCCTAGATTTTCAAGATCAGTTTTTAAACCCCTAGGAATGTACCTATGTGGTAGAATCTCTTGTCTTCCATATAAAAATGCTATGATAGCATAGTCAAGTTAGCTGTAACTGTAAATACCATCACAGAAGACTGTTGACTCTGACCACTTTATCATCAAGACTACAGGTCCAAGAGGAGGCTCACTATCCCATATCTCCAAATCCTTGTAATCAAGATGGCCCCAGGAGAGTCTCCAGGTGGGTGGGACGAAAAGTTGGCCTCCTTGCTGAGGTTCTTCTCTAATTTGGTCCTGGCAGAAGCAGTCGAGCCAACAGGTCCCTGAACGCAGTGAGCCTGAGAGATGCAGGCACAGCCTGCAGCAAGCTGTCTAGCAGCTGGACCCAGAAGAGACACTCATGTTTCTAGTACCCGCCGTGGGATTGGCCTGTCCTCAGGCAACAGCCCTGCTCTTTCTAGTCAGTCCACTTTGTTCTCTTTCTGAAGCTTATCAGGTGTCCTAGAGATTAACTGAGATGCTGCCGAGCGGTGAGATTTTTGCTAACTCCTCTTTTTCAGGCCCTTTCTCAGATACCCTTCTCCCGCCAAAGACCCCACCACCACCTCCCTGCATCACCATGGCCTGATCTCATTCAGGCAGCCCTGGATGCGCACACAGAGTGGGGGTGAGGGGCTGTGTACCTGTGAACTTGCTTCTTAGGCTTCTCTGTGCCCTTGTCTTTGTGGGAGGAGGGATAGTGGGTAGAAGGATATGATGGCTAGCTTTCCCTGCTGGACACAACACAGATGATCCTGACTTACAATAGTTTGTCAAGTTTACGATGGTATGAGAACAAGGAGTCACTGCCTTGGAATTCTGACCTTGTCCTGGCTTAGTGGGACACGGCATCATATTTCTGTGATGCTAGAAGCAATGAGTGGCAGTTCTCAGTCAGCTGCACTCACTGACAAGAAGGTAGTGATTGATATACCAGTGTCCTGTGTGCTCGACTTCAATGCTTGAGGCTTGCATGTGCAGGATGCATTTTCAGCATGTACTTACGATGAGTTTAGAAAAGACACTCTGTATGTGGTTTAGAAAGGCTGAACAGCACCCAGCAGAGAGTCCCAGGGATGGGCTTTCCGCAGTTCTGTGTTCTGGAAAAGGAGACAGGAGATGCATGTCTCTCTTTTCACTCATTCATTCATTCATTCATTCATTCATATACTCATTCATCACACTGCTCCTTATTGACCACAACTGCGAGCAGGAGGGCATAGAGCAGGTACCAGGTGAGTATGAGCCATACAAGCATCCTGGCACTGCAGGAACTCAGGGCGTAGGCAGGAAATGACTGTGGGCTGTAAATAAAAGCACTATAAGGGTTCCAGCTCTTCTGTGATGAGATCACTTGAAACAGCAGCAGACTCAGGAGAGAGGAGGCTGCGGACATTAGAGGGGAGGCAACTTGTGACCTGCCCTGAGTCCAGCTGTGGAAGAAGCATGGCAGTCAGGTGCAGAAGACTGGCCGTGGTCTATCATGAAGAGCAGGACTTGTGCTTGGTAAGAAGGAAGAAGAATGGAGGTGTGTGCTACAAGGATTGCTATTCTAGGACTGGCCAGTGGAGAGCTGAGTGGGCTCTGCGAAGGGGAAACAGATGAATGGAGGATGTCCCCAAGGCTTAAGCAAGGACACTGCACAGTTAAGTCACCTGGCATTGATGCCACCACTTCTTTACCCACATGACCTTGATCAGTTTTCTCTGTGGCCCTGTGCTGCTTCTGTTGCTTTGCCAGAAATGGGGACACCAGTGGCGTTTACCACACAAGGTACCCTGAAGCTTTAGCAGCATAAATCCACAAACAGGCTTGGTCAGGTCTCAGTAAGGGACAGTTACACTTATGGGGATATATGGGAGCTGAGGGCCTTTGCCTGAGATGCAGGTTTCCAGAAAATCAGCAGTTCAGTTCTGAGGAGGGTCTGTGCCCACCCCTAAGGTCCCAAGGGGGCCTCCTGATTGAGTCCTGGGGCCTGGCGGCAGTTGTTTTAATTGATCTGGTGATATGTGGACCTTTGTCTGTACAACTCAGGGACATGCAAGTCAAATACTGCGACATCGACCATGTCAGGAGGATGCAGGCCGCAGGCTCCTGAGCTGCCCGGAGACCCTGATGAGGGATGGGCTGTCATCAGGCGGAGGAGTCAGAGTCTGGCTACTGGGAAGAGGGCTGTGCTTGGGGAGCAGTGGAATGTCCTTGCCAGAAGGCAGTAGGATCAGAGATCTAGAACTACCTCCTGGGCCTCTTAGAGACAAGCAGGGCATCTGCCCTTCTACATACATGCAGAACATCCCCACTGCCCATCCTCCTGCAGGCTTGCAAGGAGTTGAAAGGCTAAGCCCCCCATGAATGGCTTAGACCCCCTCTCTAGCCCCAGCCCTTTAGTACAGTACAGACTCACCGCTATCCTCACCCCCAAATGCCCTTTTGCTCATGACTTCCCTCAGTCTTAAAGTTTACCCCCTCCCCCCACTTCAGCTCTTAATTCTGTTCTGAGCTTGAATGGCAGTCACTGCCTTCCTTTTGTCCCACCCAGAGGCCATCTACACACATCAAACCTGCAGCCCTTAACATTCTATCTGTCTATCCTTTGGCATTCTCTAAGAAGCACAAGGCTTGGCTGGTGAGGGGACAGGCTACAAGTGCCAGACAGTGACCAACCCAGCAGCAGCTTCAACTGGGGGAAAGAAGATGTGAACAGACATGCAGTTCCTAGTCTACCATACACAGTCTACCCGGTTGCTCCAAGGTTCCAGCAATATGATGCCTAGCAGGAGTTCCTAGTGCTGCTCCACAACCTACGAGCCCTCCTGGTTTTCTTTCTTTCCTATTCTGGCCTCCCTGCATCTCAGGGCGCTGCTTCCTGGGGTCTTCCCCTAAATAATCTTTCATATCCTCACCTTTGTCTGAATTAGGGTTCCCCCCAACCAAGACACCTTTCCTGAGCTCTGAGGGTGTCTTCCCCATGTGGTGACACTCTGCAGAGACAGGGTGTCTTTCCCACTCCACTCCCTCCCTATTTACTCTGTGGTCACCTGTCATCTGCAGGGTGGGGCCTGCACCTTTGTCCTTCAAGTGCCTCCTCATCTTTCTCAGGGTCTAACACAACAGTCAGAGTCTGTTGAGTAAATGCTTACACACACACACACACACACACACACACACACACACACACACACTGTTTGCTTTAAGAAGCTAATTCCAATTCAGACTTTGATATTTACATGACAAATCAGACAACACACAAATACCCTCAGGGCTATCAGCAATAAAGAGGATCCCAGTTCTTGCAGCCCCTCACCCCTATCTAGCATGGATTGGTCATTACTAGCTGAGGAACGCTGAGGATAAGACGCCCTGACCCTCCTGTGTTCGGAGAGGCTGCCAGTGACTGACCTGTGGGTAAGTGGCTGAAGAGAGGCCCCGCTAGTCCCTGGTGGCCGAGGGACTTGTTCTATACAACCCGAGTAACACATCTCTATGCCAGACAGGCATCTGCTGGGGAGAGCGGCTAGCACTGGGGAAAGAGCGCTGCCCCAGTGGTCACTAGGAAACAGGAGTGGGCAGAGTGAGGTGGGGACGATCAGCGGAGAGAACCCTGTTAGGTGCAGTCACTCTTATCCTTGTCTGTTTTAAATATCAATTGCTATGCAGGTTAAATACTTATTCAGATGCCTTTTAGCTTAAAAGCAAGCTAATTGATCTCTGGAGATGGAGAATGAACAGTGAAGAAACTACACTAATTAAAGAATCAACTTCCACTCTCTGTTTTATTTTGTTCTTTTCTGACAATGCTGCTGGAGCGACAGAAATGGGCCCGGGGGAGCAAAAAAACACATGCTGTTTTTACTACTTGATATCCAAACATGCTCCCCCTCCTCCAACAGGATTTCTGACTGGGAGGAGCTCCACCCCGAGGCAGGGCTCTCCTGCAAACTGTTCCCATACAGTATGATGCTACAAATGTCAGTGCAGTTGTTCTGAGTCAGGATCCACCAATGTTCCCTGCCCTCTGCCCTCCACCCTCCAGTCCCCACCTGCTCATGTGGGCGGAGCTTGTCTGAGAGGCCAATGAACTCAGTGTTGCTTGGGCAGGGGCGGGAGCTTACAGTCCTTTATATGGGAGTAAGAAATAAACATCCACATGTGTGAAACTTTCTGAGTTGTGCTATGATGCTCCAAGAATCTCAGAGTTTGAAGCCGTCCAGATCTTGCACTTAGGAATGCTCTGTGACCATTCAGGCGGGGAGATTTCGAAATCACGAAGCGCTCTGAGATCTGACACACTGCTTGTCCCAAGTATCTTGGATAATGAGCACTCAACCTATAAGGTACAAAGGGCGCATCCCTTCTGTTCTCCTGAGGTCTGGAAAGACCTCAGGGTCCGTTGGGTTTCTCTTCTCATCCCACCCCAGACTCTTAGGCCACCTGTGTATCCTGTGGGGCAGAGAAAGAGCGACTCTGGCTTGCTGATGGAACTGCAACCCCGGAAGCTACAGTGGAAAGACGCACGGGCTCCTCAGGGCCTTTGCTCCGCTCACTGTGCAGTGAACCTCTAAGACGGGGGTCCGCAACCCTGCCACACCGACTTGACAACCGCGGATACCTTTTCTGGCAGATCATTTCGCCAGAAACGCGCTTTGGGAATCGCTATGTTCCAGTGATTTGAGCAAAAGTTTTCCTTCCCCTTGCTTCCGAGACACGAGGCACTTGAAATCTAGGGCTATATTCCCCACGTCTCAGTCTGCTCCACGCACCCGGTGCTCAGCCCCTGAGCACTAGAGAGGAACATGACAGAATGCAGAAAAGATGAAGTAAGGGGTCTACTTGTCCCCAGGGGGTCCTAGAGAGATAGGTCCCTCTCTCTCCTGGGCTGATTTCCGGAGCCAGGAGGCTGGCAGCTTTAAATACAGCCTTAGAGAAATGCGTGCTCACACGGCTCTCATTAGTGTGTCGCTGTGTGTGCACACCTAGGCAGGTGTGGGCACACGTCTTGCCGAGGTGTAAGCCCAGCAGGGAGGAGAGCGTGGGGAGCCAATTCATCAGCCTCATGCTTTGTGCCATTCTCCCCAGGGCCCTTGTCTGAAATAAGAGACTCTGACTTAATTATGATCATTAGCAAATGGGGCTGCTTGAGTCTTCACCAGCTTGCGGCTGTTCGAAGGAATGAATCCCCAGCGACCTTGTCGTCCACCCACGCCAGTGATAGAGACTTTCAACCATTTGGCTCGCCTCTCACTGAACACTCAGCGAGGCCAAGACCGTGTGTCAGGCACCCGAGCCACAGCTGTGAACATGGCGAGCAATGAGGACACCTCCACTCCACACCTCTTGCTTATTCCACTACTCTATAACGTATTTCACAGATAATTGCTTATAAACATTTCTATTAGGCTATTTTCTTGACTGTGTGTGTGTGTACCATAGCACACGTGTAGATGCCAGAGGGCAGCTTGTGGGAGTCAGATCTGTTCTTCCACAGGTGTGTGTCCCAGGGATCAAAATCAAGTCCTCAAGCTGTGTGATAAGAGTCTTACCTGCTTCGTCATCTTTCCAGCCCCCCCAGTTCATGATAGTAGAAAAGATCTGTTTGTTACTTTGTTCTGTCTGTCTGTCTGTCCATCCTCCACCTTGTACATATAAACTCCATCAGTCTATGTGTCTGGTCTATCCACAGCACACAACACAGAGGGCTCATTCCATAAACACTTATATATACACATATATATGAATATGCATGAAACTATGAATCTGATAGGCAGGCATGCCATGGCTAGCCAGCAAATCTCCAGAAAGGTAAGAAATGGACAGCGATTTTGAATCAGAGCTTCTGTCTCAGGGTGGCAGAAGAGGACACTGTACAAGGTTAAGACTATAATCCAGGTCTTTAAGCAATGGGATGGGGCTGGGCGTAGGGACTTCTCACAGAAGTATCAAGATCAGAAAGCTGAACTCCTTTAGCCCAAAGTCAGAGAGATCCCTAAGCTTCCCTCATTACGGCCACTCAGAGAGCCCAAGGCAATTTACAACAGAGAGGGCAGCAGGTACATCTTCAGGACTGCAGCTAAGTTGTGACCTCCAAATTTACATGGGCCGTCAGCAGCAACAGAGAAAATGAATAGTTTTGAATTTGAGGTTTACAGGTGCAGTCCCCTAAAACCTGCACATTGAACAAATGCAAAGGCTGGGATTCCTGCATCTCCATCTGGTAGAGGTTGAGCAAGGAGACTCTCCCCAAGGCTATACTAGAGCCAGAAAAACAGAATCGTCAGTAGCACCCACTGAGCCCGCCTTCCGAATCACTGCCATCACGATTTCATGTAGTCCTCATGACAACCCTGTGTGGTGGGTTCTACCATGTGTCCCTGCTTGTAGAGGAAGGGGAGAAGGCTCAGCAAAGCCAGCAATCTGCACGGAATCCCATGGGCTCTGCGGATCCATGGGTGATGAAAGACCATCCCAGGGCCCAGTGAGCTTTTCCTAAGCCCCACCAAGGAAGGCTGTCTCCTGGAAGTCAGCCCTGCAGCACGCAGTCCTCAGAACTTCAGGTTCTCTGCCAGAGGCTGCTCCGAGTCTATCCTTTCTATGGTACGTGGCATGTGGCTCTCATTCCAGTCATTTCCAGTGAATTCTTTCATCGCCTCACAGGGTTATGATTAACAGCAGCTAAACCTATTTCCCAGTCGAAGCAATTGAGCCATGAGACTACATCAGAGGCAGACCTTTCCCCAGAAGGACAGGCTGGGTGACAGCCTCCTGCAGAATGTGACTTTTCCATGTTTGGGTGGTCCCCAGTCCAGCTCCCCCTCTCCCACACAGGTATGGCTTTCCATGGGAGGCTGTGACCTCTGGGCTGTGGCTGAGGGACAGGCCCTAACAAGGGGCAGGGTCTCTGGACTACAGTGTACTCTCAGGTCCCCCACTGCATCACCAACACATTTCTACGATCAAATGCCCGACCTGCTTCCCAGACCTACTCTGCCCTTGGGCCTCCCATCCAAGGACATCGATGACCTTCCACAGTCCAGCTGGAAATTAAGGTTATTCTCACCCTCTCCGTCCCTTGCTTTGCAATCTACCCTGCCACCTGCAAGGCTCCCACTCTACCCTCCCTGCTCCAGCTTTCCCTTGCTCTCTCCCTCCCCGCTCTTCCCAGAGAACTGGGGGCTTCACAAATCTAGCTGCTACCCCCCACTCCGCCTTACTCCCCTTCAGCCTCCTCATGCAGTGTGCGATTTCGTCACACCAGAGTTTTGCTCAGCCCGGCTAAGAGCTGTCACTTCCTCATGACCTTGCTTTGGTTTATTCATAGTGACAACGTATTGGAGCACTTTTCACATATCGGATATCATGCCAGATGCCTCACACACATCGTCTTGCTTAATTTGGGCCATGTCCCTAAGTATTAGACACTAGCTGACATGGCAGAAGAAGCTGAGGTTCCAACGAAGCCGTACCTCGCTCATGGCTCACATCTAGAAGCCAGAGGTGCCAAGTGTCTCCTTCCTCTAGATGCCACTTACTGGTGGTTAATGGCCTTGTGTATTTGTCCCATGGCTCTGCCCATGTCAATCCCCACACTTGACAGTAAAGTCCTCAAGGAATGAACTGCTCACTCCAGACCCAGGAGCGAGTAAACGGCCCTGTGTGGTGACTCAGTATGCAACTTACCTTAATGATAACAGTAAATTCATCAAATGCCCGCTATACCACCCTATTCTAAGCATGAGAAATGTAACCTGGAGCTAAGAGAGCTAGCCCCTGCTTTCAAGATGGCATCCTCTTGTGCCAGGAACTAGGAAGAGAGTGTGCAAGGGGAAGCTCTGGAGAGAGGCAGGAGAGACTCAACACAGAAACGTATCCAGTCCCTCGGCACTACAGGCAGTAGGCAAATGGGCACGTGTTTCTGCCCACCACACACTGCTCACAGCCTAACCGGGCAGGGAGCAGGTAGTAAAATACAGCAATCACCAACAACAGGATGGCTCTCTGCTGTGGATCCCATACTCTGAGGACTGAGGATTGAGACAAGGATCCAAGAGTTTCCTCAGACGACAGGACGTAGACAAGGCCTTTAAGGGTGAGAAGTGGGCAGAGCAGGAGAGAAACTGCCCAGTAGGCAGTGGGAGCAAAGAGGGAGCACACTGTAGCTGGGTGTGAAAATCACACCCTGCCTAGTCATCTCTCCTCAGAGGAATCCTTTCTGCCTCTGGAACCTCAGCTCCCTTCCGTGGTGTGGCCATGCTGTCTGAGAGCCAGCTCACTGCCATGGTACCTCTTCTCTAAGGGGCGCTGGCTCTGCATGTGAGCACAAGAGGGGGTGGGGGTATCTCAAAGAGAGTTGTGGCCTCTCAGACCCTTCCCGCAGCCAGGGCATCTGAAGGTCTTCAGAAGAGCACATGGTGCTGGAGAAATGAGGTGGCATCCCTCCCGGCTGGGCAGCAGGCTGCAGCCACCAGGGCTGAGTGGGTGACCCAGGGTTCCCAGTTCTCAGCAGCAGGGTATGTCCTATCTCAGCCTCTTCATGGAGCGAAGTAGCTGCAACCGACACATCTCCAAGGCCGGGCTTCTCACTAGGCATCCTCCGTAAGCTCACCCTGCCTGGCTTCTCTGTTTCATGCCTCATTTTCCCCAGAAGGAACAGAACATAGTGGCCTGGCATTTGGCTGCTTTGGGGTAGTTTTGAATCCCAGCTACTCAACAGCTGTTACTTATCCCCTGTGCGAGTTAATTTTTACATCTGTGAAAATCACCTTCCAAGACTGCTGGGCAGGGTAAAAGAAAATGTCTGTGTGCCTGGCACAGAATGGCTGCACCTTGCCAGCTGCAGGCTCTCATTCCTTTCCACCCTACACGCGAGGCTCCCAATAAGGCTGGTCTCTAAATTCGCAAGTCCTGGATTCAACTCTATCTTCTGTCCATGTCTGATGCCAGAAGGCACCACCTGCCCCGGGTTAGACATCAGGTAGATCCTGACCTCCCGTGTCCATGCAGATTTAGTTAAAGAACATCTTGGTACCCCCTACCTAGCGCACCAGCTCCCCTGATCCAGCCCCAGTTCTTAGCGGAGGATGCTGCCCCCAGTCTCTGTGCTCCTCTGGAAATCAGCCACTCTACACTGTACCATTCTCCATGCCCGCCCACGCCTGGCTTTTGCTCCAGCCACCGGCCTCATGCTAGCTGCCTGGTAATGGTTGGGGAAGTGAGCTGATGGGCAAAAAAAGAGGCTCTATTGCTCTCTGGGACCAATTTGTGAGTTTTCAGCGGCAGTTCTTGCTCTCAGTTTCTGCTTCGTCCTTGCCTGCCTGCTGCTCTGCTCGCATATCCTGGCTGTTAAGAATCAGAAGGAGGTAGGAGAGGTGGGGATCACCCTCCACCAGGAAGCTGGCAAGGGAAAGTGATTCTTGTTTAGAGGGGGCAGCCGGTAGAGGAATAGAGGGCCTGAGAGATGATCGGTTCCATGGTGGAATCCAGAGACTGAATCCACTTCATCTTCTGCCTTTGCTTCCTTTGGAGCACAGGCTAAAGATAAATGGGGCAGGTTTGGAAGCCTAGCTCTGTCTCTGCTTGCTGATCACAGAACAGTGGAGTGGCCAACCAAGGAGTCCTCTGCCACCTGCAAGCTATGTGAGCCTCATCATCCTTAACTGAAGATGGAGGAGGCAATCTTGAGAGGCCATGATCATCCTTGAGAGCTCTCAGAGGACTATCATTTGACCTCCCCACCACTGCTTGACCTCACTGAGATGTATCTCCGACCACAGGGTTCCACGAGAGTCT
Organism: Ellobius talpinus; assembly: GCA_001685095.1. Classification (NCBI taxonomy): domain Eukaryota; kingdom Metazoa; phylum Chordata; class Mammalia; order Rodentia; family Cricetidae; genus Ellobius; species Ellobius talpinus. Next base: position 11,363 of record LOJH01004604.1, on the reverse strand, counting down.
AATGAGATGCCGCCATCAGCAGAGTGCCCGGTGCACAGAACCCTTGATAAACCGCAGCAATGTTATTTTCATTTCCATATTCCACTGATCCAGCATTACACTTTTTTTTTCAATTTTAACATCCCTGAAATCGAGATGGGTCTTGCAATAGATGATAAGAAGGCGCCGTGTCATAGTTTAATTGGTGGCATTTTTTTCCCTTAGGGAGGTACATGAAAGTCTGAGCTTACAGCTGACAACGTCTCAGGCTTTAAGAAACCAAAACAGCCCCCAGGCAGGAGGAGTAGCTCCCACAGAGACCTGACCTGTTGTGTCCTGAGCATATTGTACCTACCAGGGACCTTGTCCAGGACAAGTCCTCCGATCACTTCAGGGACACTGGAAGCCTTCAGAGCAAAGCTTGCTTACATTCATTCACACATATCCCCTGGGCCACATGACCATAGAACCAGATTGTAGAATATGGCAGTGCCCTGTGGGCTGATGCCCAGCCCAGCAGTCCCCAGTCCTTTGGTGGGAAAGTGGATTTAGCAGTGGAAGGGGAATCCCCCAAATCCCCAGAGCTTTGTTGCATCATGGCTTCTGGGGAAGGTTAGCAAGAGAAGAGGTGAAGGAGGTTGGGGATGTCCATCCACTCTTTAACCAAGCATCTTCTTAACCACCCCCACCCTCCCTGCGAAAGTTCTCTGTTGCCACAGTTGCTTCAACGCCCCCTTGATGAATCCTTTCCCTGAATACCCCTTGACCCAGGAACTAAATGGCCAGTGTGTCAGGCCATGTGAGTGGAGCGTGGGCTACTTGAGGCTCCTGCCCTCTGAACTGGTGGTTACACGTACTGAATACAACCCTTGGTTCACAAAAGCCACTCAGACTTGCAGCCCTTCCCAGATGGATCTCAAAGATGTAGGACCAACAGTGTTTTATCAAGTAAGGAACCCTTCCTAGATTGATGTGGGATTCCCCTCTGTATGCTATGAATATGTTTTATTACCATTGGTTATTAAAGAAGCTGTTTCAGCCAATGGCTTGGTAAAGCCAGGTGGGAAATCCAAACAGAGCTATAGAGAGAAAGTAGGCAGAGTCAAAGGATGCCATGTCCCTGCTGAAGGAGAAAGACGTGAGCCACCAGTCAACACTTTACTGGTAGGCCACAACCTCATGGTGATTCACAGATTAATAGAAATGGGTTAATTTAAGNTGAATATGTTTTATTACCATTGGTTATTAAAGAAGCTGTTTCAGCCAATGGCTTGGTAAAGCCAGGTGGGAAATCCAAACAGAGCTATAGAGAGAAAGTAGGCAGAGTCAAAGGATGCCATGTCCCTGCTGAAGGAGAAAGACGTGAGCCACCAGTCAACACTTTACTGGTAGGCCACAACCTCATGGTGATTCACAGATTAATAGAAATGGGTTAATTTAAGATGTAAGAGTTAGCTAGAAATATGCATAAGCTATTGGCCAAACAGTGTTGTAATTAATATAGTTTCTGTGTGATTATTCGGGTCTGAGCAGCCAGGAAATGAACGAGCAGTCTCCGCCTACACTAAATCAAGCCAAAATGGCCTTTCTTCCTGTCAGAGGTAGACAAGGATTCAGGTGAGCTATGTGAGCAAGGACCAGCAACACAAAATACCAGAGCTCAGATCTACCCTTGCAGCTAGATCCTCCCCCAGCTGCTCCCCCTCCTTGAGCTGTGAGCAGTCTTCCATCTTCTCTCCTAAGCCACAACTCTCAACAAAGCAGATATCAAAGGCACAGGTGGGAGCCCCAGGGTGGAGAGAAGCCATGCTTCTGAGCGTCAGCCTGGGAGCCCACGTGGCATCCCCGGCCCTCACCCTTGCTCAGAGAAGCCATTAACTATGCAACATCTCATCTTGTTCCTGGGCAGCCAAGGGCTCTGAGTCACAGGAGGTGACATTGCTCTCCAACAGGTAAGTTGTTCAACAGATGGGCAGTCGTGTGGCAAAGAAATACATTATTAATGTTTCTGGTTAAATTAACTGATTAAAACCACCCCAGGTAAAAACGTACATATCAGCACTTTGCCCACAGCAAATGAGGAATTAATGGAATATGGCTGTCTCTCTGTAATGAGACACAGACAGGGGCTGTCTGGAAAAGTTTGTTCTCTTTAGCTCAGCGGCAGGGGGTTGGGGGCAGGAGTCCGGGATCCGTCTGTTAAAGGGACCTCTGCTAGACTGGCTCTGGGCAGGGCAGGGAAGAGCGGCCCAAGAGCTTCTTCGAGCCTGACAGAGATCCCTTCAAAGCTTCTTGCTTTGCCAGAGGCCTAGAGGGGGCTTGGAGCAGAAGCAGGTGCCCACTAGCAAGTGCCCCCGATCAGGTACGGAAGGGTGCCTGCGGAGAGCCATTGTAGTGAGGCCTGGCGTGTTCCTGGTGACTTACTAAAAATCAGTCTGCTCAGCAGGCCTCACTTTCCTTATCTGCAAAAAGGAAAAGAGACTACGATCATCTTGAATGTTCTCTTCTAACTCTCAGTACCCGGTGTTTGTCCTGTCCTCGCCCTCTGGCTAACCCTAGCGGCAGCTGAGCCCCACGGCAGATGTATGTACCCACACATCCTCTTCCCTTGCATGACTCTGAGGAAGTCTGTTTAAGCACAAGCACAGGAAAACACTCATGTGAGTCTAGCTGCTGGTTGAATACACATTCCTATTTTCTAACTGATTCTTCCAGGCCCACATACAAACATAAGCAAGGCTGTGCACAGACACACACCTCAGAGTCCCTACACAGCTGAGTACAAAGGTGACACTCCATGGTGGAAGGGCAAGAGGATGGCACGCTCAAGTGGGGGCACTTGAGAAATAGTGCTAGGGCTGAGGGGCACAGGGAGGAAGCTGCGAACACGGCAGACTAAGGGCCAGTTTTCTCCTCAGTAAGATCAGTTCTATGTCAGGGTTTCAGGAGCTCGGGGGAAGCTGTGACCCAATTCCAGCTAGAGTGAGATTTTGCATTCATTAGCCAGGCATTCATATCCTAACCAAGGCTTTCCTTGATCCAGAGACCGGCAGTGGCTGGAGTCCCACAGGCCCAGAGGACCTGCCCATGCTGGGTGCTAATGTAGGGGCAGAGGCCTGGCTGCTCTGGCAGCTCCCGCCCCACCCCCAGGAGTAGGTGGTAGATGCTGATGTCTGAGGGCAAAGAGGGATTGGCTAAGAAAAGCTGTTTTTCTCCGCTACTAAGTCAGCTGGCTGGGAGGAGAGGAGGGGAGGGAATGTTGAATCCCGCGACCCTATCACAGGCCTTTCTGGCCTGGGGTTCCACGTGAGAGAACAGGGAGGGCAGCACCAGCTGATAGCCGCCTAACAGCTCCCTGCCGGCAAGGGGGCCTGCTAGGGGGTCAGTGGCGGCAGGCAAGGCAGTATCATTAGCTGTTTACCCTGAGAAAGTTCACACATTCGGAGGCCGCGCTCTGAGCTGTCAAAAACACAGCATGCAGGGCTGGCAGCTCTGCCAACTGCACTCCCCAGGGCCCAGCAAAGCAAATATTTAGCAGGCGCCTGGCTCTCCAGTGCACGCGCGTGCACACCTATTCGCAGGGGGCGGGCATGCCAGCACACAGCCTCAGGCTACGGAGTAGGGTTACTAGCCAGATACCCAGATCCTAGGGGCACAATTGCCAGGGCACACAAATGGGCACACACACAAATGGGCACACACACAAATGGGCACACACACAAATGGGCACACACTCGCAGGCTGATAGCCTGCTGCCTCACATATGAAGCAGTCATTATGCATCAGAATCCTCTCCAGGAGCACACCAACACACATCTGCTCACTCAGACACATGTATGCCGACGTTCACAGGCATAGACTTAAACTCACAGACGTGTGAACTCACTGACGTATTCTCATAGGCACATGTTCCTGTCCCTGAGCCACAAGCCCACAGCAGTCTGCTCCCTAGCTCCCTCCCAGCATCTGGACCCTCTGTCCACTCTCCCAAACACATCCTTAGAGCTCTTCTGGAAGCTATCTAGCCTCTGGTCAGACTACCTTAGCTGATGTCTTATGACAGCTCCTGGCAACCACAGAGAGGGAGACGCCAATGGGAGTAGGTCCAGATGGTGGCAGGAAACCCCAGATGTTGTATGGCAACAAACAAGCCTGCTAAAATAGAACTTGGCTCCATCTTGGCCCTGCAGAGTGCCCCTTCCACAGGCTGGGGCTATGCTGCCACAACGCAGGCAGGGTGGCACTGTCATAAGCCAAGTTCAGCCAAGGGAAGGTTCAGCTCTGGGATCTGAATTTCCTAAGAGCCTTGGCTGCTAGGTTAAGGCTCTCTGGAGCACTTGGGTCCTGCAGCCCTGAGGAAGTGAGGGTGTTCAGTGCTGAGGGGGGCATCTGGGACAGGACTCCTGAGCAACCCTCCACCACTTCCTCAGCCCCCACTGGCCTGACCATTTAGGGCTACAGCCTCCCAGCAAATACGGAACCCTCCACCCTCAAGAGTCTCACTTCAAGCCCACCGCTGCACTGATTTTCAAGGTCACTGTCTCCTAGTTCCCAAGGTCACTTAAGATTAATGCTCTACCCACATCAGTTTTGCATTAATTTTTCAAGGTCACTGCCCTCTGGCACCCTAAGACATGGCATGTGGATCTCAGAAGTCATCAGCTAGAAATCCTCAAGACCATTCTCTGATGACCTCTAAGGTCACAGTGACTCTCAGTTTCCTGGGGCCCTATTTCTCCTTTAAGAAGGCTTTCCCTGTCTTCTGCCCTTTGCCCCCTATTTGGTGGTCTTGCCAAAGCAGCAAACCTCCCCTCGGAGCAAACGCCATGATCGTTCTGTCAGCATCGGAGAACAAACAGAGACGGAAAAGAACACAGGGAAGAGATGATTGGCAAGGAAAGGGTCCAGGCTTCAGGGCCTAGAAGACTGGCAGTTCACACAACATATGCACATGCACACACCAGGGTTTCCCTTTATCCCTCTCTTCCTTCTTCCCTTCCTCCTTCACTCTCCTTCCTCTTCCTCTTTCCCTCCCTTCTTTTCCTTCTCCCTTCTCTTCCTCATCACCTCTTCTCTCAATCCCTTCCTCCCTCCTCCTCCTTCTTCTCTCTTCCTCCCTCTCCTTACCCCTGCCTCTCTTTCCTCCCCCATCTTTACATTGTCTCTAGGGCCATGAACACAGCTCAAGCTTCGACTTCCAGGATTTTATACTCAACTCGCCTTTTTGATCTCCAGAAAAGATCCTGGCCCTCCCTCTGATCAGATAGGTCCAGGTGGCTCTGCGGGTTCTCCTGGGGAGGAGGAGGGTGGCATGAAGAAGTACCAGTGACCCCCCTCCTAAGAAAGGAATTGTAGACTTCACTGAGGCACAGGAGGAAACTCCTCCTGGGAGCCCAGTAGACACATCCCTGTTCCCCAGACACTGCCTGAATTGCTAAGCAAGGAAAACATACACAAATAAAGTGTTGTGTCTTGACATTTGATAATTTAAATCCAGCATAGAAGGGCACCTGCTTAATTACACACGGAGGGAGCAGCAGAGGAACAGCAAGACAGACTCCAGGGGAGGCGAAGAGCCCTGGCCGAGAGCGCTAACAGCTATGCAGCCCAGGGTGTACAGACAGCCAGATTCATCTTTGAGGTTAAATTAAAGCCTGAGTTTCATTTTTGACTCAGCCTAATTCTTCTAGTTTCCTCGTTCTACCTCTGAAAACTGGGGCTGTAAGTGGTAAAGATGCATTGAATAGCAAATGCAATTCAACAAATATTATGACACACTGTTCATCACGAGCCCTAAATATTTAACGGTTCAACTTTATGGGCTTTTCATTTTGTTTTATTTTCACTTTTGCTAGATGCGATGAATTCCACACTAACAGGCCCCGTGCAGAGGCGCCACCATGCCCTACTTTGCAGGAGGAACAAAGTGAATCCGGTTCAGATGATTGTGACCTCTGGGATCTTTTCAGCCTTATCTTGGCTCTGCCCAGCTGGCTTCCCAGGGGAAAAAAAAATACTAAAAGTAGATAGAAAGAGAGAAAGGGGAAGAGGGAGGCAGGAACACAGAGGGTCGCAAAGCCTCCCCTGGCCAATTCATTTCTGTTTAATCCGCCTGCGTGCTGGGCAGAGCTCCTTTGTGGTGGCTGAGACCAAAGGTCGGTAATGGATTTCAACAGGTTCCAAGAGCTGTTGACTGCGCACAGCTGTGGGGGGAGAGTGTGAAGCCCCCCGATAGGCAGGGGGAGGGAGATAATTGGAGACCCCAGCCCCACTTTGCCCTCTCGATTCCTTGATTTCACAGATGCAAGAAGAAACAGGATGTCTGGATTTCTGCCTGGCGTCCTTCAGGTCTGCTGGAATGTGGCCTTCTGTGATGCTTAAAGAAAAGACCTGGGAGGGGGTGGGGTGCCTCACATCTAGCCTGCCCGAAGGGACCTACCTGAGAGGTGGGTGGAGGAGTGAAGGGGTCAACAGAGGCGAGAGCTGTGGAGGCAGACTCTCATTGAAATTTCTCAACTGGCCACTGCCATCCTGGGTGTGCAAAGCAGCTATAGTCAGAAGGATTCCTGCCATGATAGGCCAGCCGTAGCCACGGCTGCCTGGAGATCTAGCCTCTGGATCCATGCAGACTCCACGTCACCATTCATACCTTTCCCCACAGGTCATCTTGGTAAACAGAAGCAAGTGTGGGGCAGTGTGCCAGATTGGCGTGGACAGAAGAGCAATGTCACAGAGGCCTTGGTTTTGGATTCAGCCCCTGCTGACTACCTACGATACAGGGCCAGGAGCAGCACTCTGGTGTGTGCACGTGTGGCTTGGCACATCCCATCCATAAAGGCTGCACTAGACCTGAGCATGGCTGCGTCTGCTCTCAAAAGCCCAGAATTCACCCTAGTCAAAATAGCACTCCCCCAAATCTACCTTTTCCAACTTCATCCTCCCTCCGTTTTAGGGAAAACACCTGCAGATCTGACCACGTGGGGCCAAGGATACATCAAGCTGCAGATCAGGCATGGTGGGAGCGGATCTGTTGTGCCGGTAGAGTAGCGCAAAGACTTTATGGAACAGGCCCTGTGACCTCTGAACTCTTGATCCTCCTATGTCCTGGTTTATGCAATGTCGGGGTAGCTCTCAGGACTTCATGCATGCTAGGCAAGCACTCTACCAACGAAAACTACAGCCCCAGCCCACCCTTCTTGTTTTCTTTAGAAAGCTAGCTAAAATGAATGTCTATTACTCACAATTAAAATAAGCCCGACTAGTCTGGATAGAATATCACTTTCCTAAAAGGTTTTTACTTTGTGTGTGTGAATGTTTGTTTGGCTGCAGATTCACTACTGGCATGCCACACCAGTGGAAGTCAGAAGAAACCCTGGAACTGGAATTACAGCCCATGTAGGTGCTGGGAAGGAAACCCAGGTTCCTTGCAGGGGTAGAAAGTGCTCTAACCACTGACCCATCTCTCCATCCCACTTATTGTAGCTGTTGTTTGTCGCTGCTGGGGGTAGGGCTCACAGCCCTGCATATGCAGCCACAGGCATCGCATTGCATGGGGAAGCGACCAGAATCTCAATGATACATGCATGGATTTTTCTCAGATACCTGGTTTTCAGTGGCAGAGCTATGGCTAGAGTCTAGTCTCTCTTTGGCAGACATTTTTCTGGCCAACGCTAAAAAGAAATCTCTTGAATGAATGAATGAATGAATGAATGAATGAATGAATGAATGATTGCATGAATTCACTGAATTGTACCATTTTCTTGGGCGACTCTGCCATCACCACCCAAAGGAACATTAGAAGCCAGGAGCTTTCTCGTTCAGAACTGGCCCCTTGAGACTCCCCTGCCTCTCCTTGCGTGAGCCACTACAAGGATCACAGAATCTGCTGCTATGGGCTGGGAAAGGAAACCCTGTGCACCTGAGAGGCCTGCTAGCCCCGTGTCTGTGGGTTGGCCTAAATGGACATAGCCCATTCCTGGGAACTATCTCCATCTTAGTCCTGGTCCAGGACTGAGTCTTGTCACCATGGGCCTATATTAGTGGTATTTCCCTTTCCCTTCTGCCTGTTGGAACTCAATGTATCCCGAGCTTTGTAGCAACATGCTCTATCTCCACAAAGTAAATTTGTCAAGCTATCTTGGCAGCACGATGACTCTTGATAAATGCAGAATCAACAGGGAAACACAGCAAGGTGGGGAAATGCGTAACAGTGGAAGCACCTTCTTCAGGGTAACTCCATCTCAGCCTGCTGCCCCCTGGGGAGTGGACTGCTGGGCCTGTGATGTCAGCATCTTGCTGCATTCCTCCAGCCCTTGTCTCTATGGTCTCCTCACCCTGCTCTTCACAGTGAATCTGACTTGTTTCATTCCTGCCACTTAAGATATTTTGCATTTAGACATGCATGTATTTACCTGCTTCTGAATGAGAAGCCACTATTTTGTTGTTGATTTTGCAGGGCCAGAGATGTGAGGCGAGCACTCTACCATGGAGCTCTATCCCAGCCCTACAATGACTGTGCTCTCCATTCTTGTGCTCCTATGATGCTAGCACTCAGTAAATGAATTGTCCTTGTCTGGGTAGGGGCATCTAACCCCGGCCATAGTGCTGGAGAGCTGATACCTTTCTGGGAGAGTCCATCTTCCTGACTCAGCACCACGTCCAGTGAGCCCTTCCCCAGCCTGCTCCATTGGCTGCCCCAAGTGTCCCCTCTGTCTGGCTCCCAGCTGCTGTGTCCCTGGCATCTGGCATGGAGCTCTGTCTGCTTCCCAGCTGGCTGGTTGGGGCTGACCTCCAGCCTGCCCCTTGCTAGCCCCACTTCTCAGGTATGGACTGTCCATTGCATCTTTGTCCACTCTGGCCCTCGTTGGGTCTTCCCGGATGCTCTGCTCTGCCTCAACCTTTCTGCCTGATCTTCTGTCCCTCTATGTCCTATCCAGTTCCCTGATTCATGAACCTTCTCTGCTCTTGATTAACTGCTATGATAACTTGGACTTGGCATCTCCCCTTTCCTGAGTTATCTTATTCTCTCTTGGGCTTCCTGGAGGATCAAAACCTCTAGGCTAGCTGGTCTTTCGGTTTGCTCCTCCTTTGCTCTCTAGGCTTGGCAGTGAATTCTGTTGCCAATTGTTCCTGCTGATGGTTCTAAACTCCAACTTGGCCAGTCTTAGTTTCCACTTAAAATATTTATTATTATTATTGTGAGTGTGTGTGTGTGTGTGTGTATGTATGTACAAGTGTCCTTAGAGTCCAGAGAAGTTAGATCTCTTTGGAATCTGGAGTTACAGATGGCTGAGAGTTACCTGGTGTTGATGCTGCGGAACAAACTCGAGTCCTCTGGAAGGACAGAACAAGCTCTTAACTGTGGAGCCGGCTCTCCAGGCCTGGGGATATGAGGCAGTATCTGTGTACCCACCACAGACTCTCCGGCACAGCTTCTGTGCCACAAATCTACTGCGAATGCACATGCTCAGATCATGGTGAGGGGGAGGCATGGAAAACCCCAGATCACTGCTCACCCTAATAACCAAGCATGCCAAAGCACAGATTGAACACGACTGGATCCTGTTACAACAGCCTCGGAATGTAGAACCCATTTACCACTTACCCTGAAGTCTGTTACAGTCCTGCTTCCATCCCAGAGAGCATCCTTTTCTTCTTTTCTCTATGAAGAGAGAACAAAGCCTACACTAACAGGGCTTGTCACCCAGCAAGCTAAGCTCTTTGTTTCCTAATATTCTGGCAGCCCATGTGGGCCAATATGACTAGGTTCAGCAGCTTCAGTCAGACCCACCTTTCCCTACCATACACCACCTCTGGGCTGGGTGATGGCACTTGGCTTTAAGTGCCAGCTCTCAGGTCACATTAGTTACAGGCAAGCCACGTCCCCTCCCAGCAGTGTACGCTGCCTTGACTGACGGATGAAAGGGGGGCCATGATGGGGACCTAAGAACAGGCTCTATTTAGTTCCAAACAGTGTTAACCTTCTGATAGAAAGATGCGACCTCTGATGGGAATCAGCCTGAAACACACACACCCAACTTCTGCCCTGCTTAGGAGTTTCTTTTTGTTTCCTCGTGGTTTATTTGCAGACCTGTTAATTGCTCACGGCAACCGGGTGTCTGTATCAAAGCCAGAGGTACAGTACAATATGTCTTGCTACTTTGGCTGACCTGAGGCAGCAGAAGACACTCAGGTGCCTTGCACGCTTTTTCCCAACATTCCTTGGGGGCAATAGTGAGTTCTACATGAAGGTGTGTAGACCTGAATGCTAGGACATCTATCTGGAGATGGTGACAGAGGTTACATGTGAAAAGGACTAGTTTCTTCCATACAGCAGAGGGAATGGTCTTCAGTGGTCAGGAAGTGGCAGGAGGAGGCTCACCTTAGCCCTCCTCTGACGATTCTGCTTCTCCCAGGAGCTTCTCCCTGTCTATGACCCATCTTTATGTCCCACCCTCTCACAGAATGAGAGATCATTTGTCTATATATTCAGGGTCCACTGTGACAAGGCTACAGGGCCTCACCAGCTATGACCACTGGACCATGCTAGCTGTAACAGAGCCTCACCAGCCATGACCACTGGACCACGCTTGCTGTGACAGGGATATAGGGCCTCACCAGCCATGACCTGAGCAGTGTTGCCCCCAGAGCCCCTCCTCTGCTCTCTGCCTCAGAGCCTCTATCTGTGAGTGCATGGGAAAATGGGGACAGCAGTTCTACCGTGGGGACCCGGCAGGATCAGTGCCATAGGGCGGGACAAGCAAGCTTCTTCCATCCTGGACTTTCTGGGTGGTTGCCAAGTAACCTCTGCTGCTGTCCTGGGTCTCTGTGCCCTTCCCTGGCACACAGACTGAGCTGGTATCTCAAGGTCTCTCTGCTCACTCTACTTGCCTGCTGGCAGATTCCAGGGATGTGGCTCTCGCTTCCTGGTTACATATACATATTTCTGAATCTTGCCTTCATTCAGATGCCAAACCCACAGCTGCTTTCTTCCCAGGACACCCTGATCTTGAAAAAAGATGGGCTTTTCAAAATCCCAGCAAAATTCTTCGCAGACCTCGAAAGAACAGTACTCAACTTTATGGAAAAGCAAAAAACCCAGGATAGCTAAAACAGTCCTGTACAATAAAGGAACTTCTGAAGGCATCATAATCCCTGATTTCAAACTCTACTACAGAGCTACAGTACTGAAAACAGCCTGGTATTGGCATAAAAACAGACAAGAGGACCAATGGAACCAAATCAAATACCCAGATATCAATCCAAACACCTACAAGCACCTGATTTTTGACAAAGAAGCAAAAAATATAAAATGGTAAAAAGAAAGCATATTCAACAAATGGTGCTGGCATAACTGGATGTCGACATGTAGAAGAATGCAAATA
>LOJH01004603.1:23399-35603 GCA_001685095.1 Ellobius talpinus | reverse complement strand
AGATCCGCCTGCCTCTGCCTCCCGAGTGCTGGGATTAAAGGCATGTGCCACCGCTGCCCAACAAGAAGCAGGTTTTTCTTAACGTTTCAACATTAAAGATAACTGCTAAGGTCACACGCATTGAAATAAATACATACCCATGCCCCTCCAAGAGCTGAAAGAAATGCGCTTCTCCGCTTCAGAAACCGGCTATACTCAGGTTAGACCTAATGTAAGCAGGCTTATTTCTACCACCAGTTTTCTTTCTACACATTAATGGGTCCAGATGTTAGAAGGGCATTTAAAAAACTAGAATAACGTGTGGGTGTGGAGAAACCAGAGACAGCTTGGTGCCTGGTCAACCATTGCTTGCCTTCTGTGGAAGGCAACATGCTACAGAGACCACTCTCCACTGCCACGCTGGTCCTTTCTCAGTATTGCAATGAGAGGACTCCTCTGCCCAGTGCCACCTGGTAGACCACCGTACTCTCTCCAGGTGTCGAAGGAACCTTACTAGGGGCTAATTTTAAAATGTGGCTACATTGATTTCCATAAGCTTCATTTCTGTCCTGATTTTCTTGCAGCTTGGTGTTATCAGTCAACAGCGCCTTCTATCTCCAGAGTAATTGAGCAGATCTAACAATGACCTTTTGCAGTATGTGGGGGAAGAAATACTATTACTTCAAACCTTAAGTGGTCAATATCACTAGTAGATGGTCAAAAACGTAGTCTCGAAGGCTTATGGATGCCATGCTGGAAGACCGCAGAGGGGTTGGGGAAAGAGGCTGACAGGATGATTGTCCTGGGCTGCTGCTGTTCTCCTTATCATGACTTTCTGAATTTGCTTGTGTCTCCTGGGAAAGGATTCCAAAACTCCAAGTTTTGGATGCCTGGAGATTTTTTTTTCCATGCGGGTCTCCTCAGCAGACTTGTAGCTGAGCCGACGCGCGTAAGCATCTCGTCTTGGGCGCGACGCAGCGCAGTAATTGAAACCTTGCACACCGCAGGATTGCAGTGGCGTCTATAAATACTCTCCACTTTACTGCTGACAAGCAAAACGCGGGCTTCTGGCACCGGGGAGGAAGAGGCGGCGGTGGCATGTGATCCCCGGCAGGGCGAGGGCAGAAATCGGGGAAAACCCTACTGCCCACGAAGGTGACACCCTAGAATCTATCCATGAAGGACACTTCGCAAGCACACCTGGTCCCCGTCACAGTCCAGGGAAGACTGGGGCGAGCCCTGGGAACCAAGTCTTACTGCGAGGCGCGGGTCCCACAGCGCCCCCTGCGCGCAAAAACGCGCAGTGCGCGCACACACGAGGCGCGTGGTGGAAATCCCAGCCCAGCGCCCCGCGGGCGCGAAAGACGAAGCGGAAAGGGGACACCGCGGGCGCCCAGCGCTAAACCGCAGCGAGCTGTCCAGAGTTTCCCGCCACCAGGGGCCAGGTCTCTGGCGGGCTGTCCCCTAGCTACAATGACCTGCTTAGCGCATGCAACCAAGTGGCCACCTTGTGCTCCCAGGCCCCCTGGAAAGAAGGGGACGAGTGGGAGGGTCGGCTTCGCGTCTGTGTATCCCCCTGAGCACCCGTGGCTCTTTAGATCTGCTCCTCGGGCCGTGGGAGAATGAAGCAGACACACGTACTCTTTTCTGCCTCCTAGCTCGCTATGGTCTCCCCCCGATCTCCCCAAAGTCATTTACAGGGCTTCCTAGCTCATACTAAGCCAAGGGTGGCCTGCACCTTCCCTATCCACTTCTTGGTGGTCTACCTCGTCACCCTCGGCATCCAGTGCGGAGGCTCCTTAATCACGTGGAGCCTCCTCTGGCCCCCGTTCCTACCCCCAGATCACGCCCGCCGAGTTGTTTTCCAAGCCTGTGAAGTTGCAGAACGGATGACTCCAGGCCCTCCAGGGACTTCCCCACTCACCCCCTTGGGGTCCCCGGCGTGAATCACCGCCTCGCACCGCCCCCGCTCGCCTCCGTTTCAGACACTGCGCGCGCAGGAAAAAGTTTCCGGCGTTCCAGGGAAAGTTTTCTCGCTGGAGAGAAACAAGCGATCTGGATGGTTTTCGCCTTGCTCTCCCCTCCTGGGTCCTCTGCCAGTTCTGCCCTCTGCCTGGTCGCGTACAGCCTGGGTTCCTCTCCGGAGTAGTTCCCGGAGTGACTGGTGACTGTTTCCCTCTCTCAACTTACGGCCGCCTCCTCTCCTCCCACCACCTCCTCCCACTTTTCCTGTCCGGTGCACATCGCTCTAGTTTCTCTCCAACGCCCCCGCCTCGCTTCACCCCGTCCCACGCCTCCTCTCCAGCAGCAAGGGGGGGACCCTGCGCTGAAATTCCCCTCAACAATTTCAGGAAATCCAAGCTCGTGGTCCTAAAAAGCAGGGGAGGATGCTGCAAGTCAAGGAACTCCGAGATACATTTTGCTCGCCCAAGAGATTGACCTCCCACTGCTAACCTCGCGAAAAGAAACTGCTCAGGAGCCCAGAGGTGTTTGTGCAACCAGATAAAAAGGAGTGGAGATCTGCAGAACATTCCTGAGACAGAGAGGGTTTTGTTGTTGCTTTGGAGCACGCACGCGCGACTCTGTTTTAAGGAAAGGTTCTCAAATAGATTCCACACTTGTTTGCGTCTTTTCCTTAGCATTGCAAAACGACTTTAAAGATCTGGGATTATCTTTCCAGGCGAACGTTTAGCGAACACAACAGGTCTTCAGAACTGAAACCACAGAAAACCAACGAATGTGAAAATTTAAAAACACTAAAATTATTTTTATTTTGTTGTTATTGTTGTTGTTATTTGGGAGGCTCTAAGAATTTGAGCTGATGGTGGAGCTTTCCTAATCCTAGCACAGCGTTACTCAACCTATGGGTCATGACTCCTCTGGGGGTCGCATATCAGATACTCTACATGTCAGATATTTACATTATGATTCATAATAGTAGCAAAATTGCAGTTATGATGTAGCAACGAAAATAAATTTATGGTTGGGGGGTCACCACAGCATGAGGAACTGTATTAAAGGGTTGCAGCGTCAGGACTGCTGAGAATCACTGCCACACTTTGGAGGTAGAGGTAGGAGGAACAAGCGTTTAGGAGGACATAGTGCTCTATACAATGAGTTGTATTCCACCCTGGGTTATATAAGCCCTAGTCTCAAAAAGAAAATTCTTTTATGCAGTTGTCTGTAGGACTCCATGTTAGCGTAAGTGACCCTGTGGTTGAGCGGGAACTATTTTTAAAAGCACTGTCCAACCTCCTATTAACATGTAAACTGTAAAACCGCAGTGACATTTGATGAAGGAAAAGATGTATGTGCCCTTTTTTGGTTAAAACTAAGTATGAGTTTGCTTTGGTCACTGTAACCCTATGAAGCCTTTGTGTTAAGCTGTGTGTGTAGAGGAGTCTATGAGCCCCAGTGATAGTAGAGAAATCTAAAGGATTCTGAAAAGAACCCCCAAGATGGACAGAAGGCCCTTAAATCTCACTCTAAGAATCTCCTCCATAGCGGGGAAGGTGCATAGCACAGTGCAGGAGGCAGATAGCCTGGGGAATAAGCAGTGATCAAGAACCAAAAGCTGGCCTGGCCAACATGGTGGCAGAGGCCTTTTAGTACGGCACTCAGGAAGTGGATCTCTGCAAGTTCAAAGTCAGCATCGTCTGCATTTCTGGGCTACACGGAGAGACCCAGTCTCAAAGCAAAACAAAAAAGTAGGAGAAACGGGAAGAAAGGTGAGGAGGAGGAAAAGGAGAAAGCCCAAAAGCCTGCAGCTTCAAGGCTAGGGATGTACACCATCACCTCCGTCCTAGCCTCAGAATAGCATCCTGTTATTGAAGAACCGCTGGACCTCAGTTTACTCCTTTTAAATGGGAATAAATAATACATATCTCAGGTTCACTGATAAGGATGTAAGGAATACATGATGAGAGTGTCCGGAGAATCTCTACAGGAACTCACAGAACAGAAAGCCGTTGTTACTGTTATTCCCACTGTGGGGAAAGGATAGCCTTGAGACAGGCATTTCCCTCTCCAGGGCTCCTCCCCTACAGCTCTTTGTTCAGGGAGACCTACTTTATTCTATCTGCCTGTAAATGGAGCAAGAGGAAGCAGTAGCCAGAGAACCTGAAGTTCCAGGTCAGCCTAGGCTGTATAAGGAAAGTCTGTCTCAATACAAATAAAATTGCAATCCATTCCTTTTTCCCAATGCCCTTCACTCACCCCTTTCCCCCTTTAGTGCCCATTACCTTGCAATATAGTATATATTACATAAGTTAATTTTCCTTCCCACCTATCTACATAGACAACTATCTAAAAATCATTCCTTCTGTTCTCTGATGGTTATTGTCCAAGTTCCTAGACCAGTGCCAGGCACACAGTATATGTGTGTGCACACATGGTATATACTGTAGGAATAGATCTATGAATAAATTCATCCCATGCTGCCTCTGACCCCAAGTCTCTGATGAGCAGAGCATTGCACAATGGTGTGGGGGGTGGGAACTAATTACTAGACCTATCCAAGGATGAGAGGAGACACTCTCATCCTTGAGAGGAAAAGGGGAGGGGCCAAGAGAAAAATATCCAAAGATTGGGAGCAAGTTTTCACGAGGTTTTAACCTGAAGTTTTGCTAAGTTTGTGCTTGCTTGCTTGCTTGTTTGCTGAGGTAGCACTCTCAAGGTCTAGGCTGGTGTCCAACTCCCTTCACCTAGGATGACTTTGAACTCCAGGTTCGCCTTCCTCCACCTTTTGAATGATGGGATTATCCACACCACACCCAATTAGTGCTGCTAATTTTGTAAACAGAATCTTCTTAAAAGGAGAAGCCAGTATTCTGATGTAAATCAGGACTTCTCTAAGGCCATTCTCTCATGTTTGTCACTTCGCAAATATATACACACATGTATATGCATGTATATATGTGTATGTATATGTATGTGTAGTGAGTGCTGCCTTCTCTAACTAAGAAACAGTCTTGCTGAGAGCATTCAACACAGATCAAGCTATTTCAATACTCATTTGGTGGGGGTTGCTATCTAATTATTAAGCAAACTCTACCCATGTAGAACCATTTCTACCATGTAGAAATTGATAGAGTTTGCCATGTCAGTCTCTGAAATGGAACTTGGCCCAAACCAGGCTTCACATGAAAGGGTAACTCCTAGGCAGCCCTTTTAACATTAAGAGTGGGAACCTGACTTAGGTTCAACTAAGCCATAGATTTGTCCTTTGACACAATCTGTCCCAAAATATATTGGGTAAATCATATTCCATTTTCAGGACTAGAAATAGAGAGAGAAAGGAAGGAGAATAGAAAGCTAAAAGGTCAGGCCTCTAGATTATAGACGCTGCAGACTGCAGCTAGACTAGTTAGACACTTATTGTTTGAACTTCACGCTGTTCCATTTTCTTCAATCAGAAAACTTCATATTAAAAACAGATTCTCAGTGTGCCATGAAGAACCTAGGAGCAGCGGCATTAGCCTTATTGTAGGCCTGCAGGACCACATGACCAACTCTGCAATGTTTTCCTCCCTGTTTCTAGTTTGCCACAATCACAGCCACTCCCTACTTCTCTGGCTCCTGGCCTATGCCACTCTCATTGTACCTTGAGAGGGATGCCTGGGCTAGGGGAGGCCAGAGTTCTGAGCAAGCCGATCTTGCAACCGAGCATCGTGAGCTTCAAACATTTTTTGAAGCTAGCAAGAGAGAGAACCCATTGTTTTCAAAGCTTTACTCATAGTGACATCATTTGAGTACTACTAAGGTAAAGGCAGCCACAGAGGAGGCAGACAGACAAGTGGGCACAGAAGGGAGGAAGAAGCAAAGGCCTTTAGGGGGGAGGCCCCTAGGCACACAAACTACCTCTGGCTCCAAAGGTCTGCTGTTCTGCTTTTCCTTTGTTCTTACGGCAATCCTGCCCACCCGACCTTATTACTCACTGCCACCCCAGAAGAGCCCCAGTCAGACCACAGTCAGATGAGCGGTCAACACCATCCTCAAGCAGGAAAGAACAGCACAGGGCTTCTGTGAAGTCAATACAGGGTCTTCCTTTTGTTTCGTTACCTGCTTCCAACTCTGAATCACAACAGGAACCCACTAGAGTCAACAGAACTAAACTAGGCAGGGCCTTACAGGCTTGGTAGCCAACAGGAGTGATGCACTGTCTCCAGTTTAGGCCATAGGAGTCTGCTCTCCAGCTTAGAGAACCTTCCATACCTCAGTGAGGAAAGGCACCGCATCCCTCCAGACCTTGTCTTGTCTCCTGTGTGCATGTCTGTGTGTGTGCGCTTGGGGGAAGGAGACATGCACATGTGTGTACATGGGTGGAGGCCAGAGACTGAAGAGGGTTGTATTCATTAGTTGCTCCGACACTATCTTTTGAGGTGGTTCTCTCAATGATGCTGAGGCTCAACCTTTCTGCTGGGGCGGCTGGATGGTGAGCCTGAGGGATGGGTCCTCCTGTCTCTGCTGTCACAGCACTCAGAGTACAGGCGTAGAATGCCCCAATCCAGCTTTGTTCAAGCACTTCTGATTCCCCAAACAAGGGCTTTATGTTAATTTCCCCAGCCACCCTCCTCTTATGTGCAGGGGGGGAGAGGGAAGGAGGGGAGACCTCAAAACTCCTAGATCTTTTGGCACAGAGGTTATGGTAGAGGTACGGCACATAGGTAGGTCTTTCAGTCGTGAGCATATTCAGGCCTCAAAGCTCCAGTCATAAAACAAGTTAACGTGGTTATTCACAATAGGTGCCACCCTGAATATAGAACTCGAATAAGCACTTAGAAATCCTCAGCACTCACTGGCCATAAAAACAGGACCATATGAGAAATGTGCTCTGCATCTGACCCAATTGCAAGGTATAAAATCAGCGACCTTTGGTACACAGGGAAGGTTTATCACACACACACACTCCCTCCAGCCAGCATCCACCAGAAAGAGTCAGAACCTTGAAGTTTGGTGGGGGTGGGGTAGAATTAAGATGAAACAAACAAACAGCAAAAATTCCCTTCCACCTTTTTCTAGTCAGCAGCAGAGCATTTTTAATATATTGGTCTTTGACTTTTTTTTTCTTCTTTGGGTATTGAGGAGTGTCCACATTCCCATTTAAGACAGCTGGTGATTAATTCATACTTTGAAAATGCTGAGAATGCTTGAAAAAGTAGGTATTGCAGATGGAAAGCAAGTTAGAGATCCTACACGAATAGTCCCTTGGAAAAAAATTTCAATTATTCCCTTACACAATCCCAAGTCCGCTGGTGGGTCAAAACATTGTGCAGTTGTTGATTTGCTTTAAGTATTAGAGGTGCAAGAATGAACAAAAGGGCGTGGTTCCTACCTTCAAGGAGCAAGAGACAAACACACGGAAAGGGGACCACTTTTTCTACTAGAGAATGTTCTCTCTGCTGTGATGGAAACCTGGCAGAAACAACCTGAGGGAGAAAGGATTTATTTCGGCTCACGGTTTCAGGGATGTCAGTCCAACATAGCAGGGAAGGCTTGGTGGCCATAGTAGCAGAGGAATGTGGCAGATGCTGCTCACACATCAGTAGAACAGGAGGTAAATAGCTTCGCTACAAGCAGGCTGGACTATGACCCTCAGAGGCTCACCTTCAGGAAGCCACTTTCACAGCCATGTTTCTTTCCTCGGAGGTTCTGCAGCCTCCCAAGGCAGCACCACCAGTTGGGAATCAAATGTGCAAATATGAAGTTGTAGGAGACACTGCACATTTAGCCCATAGCAGGTTTCAAGACTGGTGAATTTTGTGAAAAGGAGAGAACAGAACAGTAGTGGCAAGGCAAGAGAGAAGGGCTCTATGAACAGTCCTGGGGGATGATCTCTCCAAGGAGCTAATTATGGAGTGAGACCAACACAGTGAGAAGCACTCCTGGCAACACAGGAAGCCCGACAGGAATAAACTTGGGAAGCTGAAGAGCGGGGAAGAACAGCCACCTGTGCGAAAGATAGCAAATAAAAAGGGAAGAATGAATTCTGGAACAAAATCAAGGTCACATCAGATAGGACCTGGTCCTATCACCACCAGATGGACTGACATCCAGTCACCACCGGAAGTCACGGAAGGCTTTTATGATCAGTTTGAACCTTGAGTGTCCCACAAAGGACACTGGTAAAATCTGGATCCTACTGTGGTGCTATTAAGAGAATGAGTCAAGTAGAAAGTGGTGGGTCTCTGAGAATGTGCCCCCAAAGAGGGATGCAGGACCGACCCCAGACCCTTCTTTCTCTGCTCACACAATGAGGCCAGCCAATGACCCAAAGGAAACCTGTCGTCCTAGACTGATTGGCTTGGGTGTGGGCTAGTAACACAAAGATGACAGACACAGATCGAGTGCCACAGGAGGCTATTTATGCCCATGGGTTATCTGACAACATTTTCCCTAGGGAGACACAACACACATGCGTACTCACCCCAAACAGAGTTCTCACAACAGACCAAAGGACAGATACCATACAAGTCCACTTTGGCAAACCAATGAATTTTACTGGGGTTGCTTACAAGAGCGTGGGTGAGCAGAAATAACTCAAAGACAGGTACATCACCAAAGCCCCCCCCCCTGCAAGCACAAGTGACGGCTCACAAAGCTGGGAACCTGAAGGATACTGCATACTCCCCCCCACCCCCCGCAACTGAATAGCTTGAAAACTGTCCTTTCTAAGTAACTGATAGAAACCTCTTCCGGGAAGCTCAGTTAGTTTCTGATTTTTCCAGGTCTGGTCTCAGAGTCTTTTTTTTGCAGCTTAGTTGTGCTCTCCTGAGAAGGATTCTGAGCTACATTAAGGTAAACATTCATACACATAAAGTCAAAATTATGGATCTTATTTTTCCATTAGGAAGAAGGTCTATGTAGCCCTGGCTGTCCTGGAACTTGCTATATAGATATAGACCAGGCTGACCTCAAACTTTCAAAAATCCCCCTGCTGAGCCTCCTGAGTGCTAGGAATAAAGGTATGTGCCACCCCTCCAGCAATTTTTTTTAAGGAAACTCTCACTGGGCTGGAAATACAGCTCAACAGTTAAGGGTGCCTACTGCTAGACAGGACTCGAGTTTAATTCCCAGAAGATCTCAACAGATGACAGGATGAGCAGAAGTGATCAGCAGTGGACCCTTTAGGACTTGGCAGTGATAAACCAAGGAAGAAAGAAATGGTGATGCTCAGGGATTGATTGGGCCCTGACGCTTGTGCTCTATTATAGCTTTAGTGATACAGGACTGTCTGGTGTGCTAGACATATGAGGAAAGGCAAGTGCTCATAGATAATGCTTTGTTTTTCAGTGGAAATGCTGGGCTATAATAGAGGTCAACACACACCTACCCATTAAGACAGGGCCAATGGAGGGCATTCCAAATAAATGTTCATCCAAAAAGGAGATTCCCATCTCCCTCAATCATCACAGAAGGCAATTAAAGGTACCTATGCCAAGAACCACCATGCTTCTGACTGTAACATGGAGCAGTGGATGGTTTCATGAGTTATATCAAGTGGCTGGAAATAGCGGGTAGACACTAACACAGGAAAAGACAAGCCGTGACAACCAGGTTGCCTTTTAAGAATACAAACTAGCGGTGCTTGCTAAGGACCCAGGTTTATTTTCCACCACCCACATGGTGACTCACAACCATCAATTACTTCAGGGTCACATGATCAACACTCCCTTCTGACCTCTGCAGACACCAGGCACAAATATTGTGCTGTAGTGATATTTCATTTATATTTTAATAAAGTGTGCCTGAAATTCAGAGAATAAAACAGCTGCAGTGATCAGCCTTACAGACCAGGCAGTGGTGAAACACACCTTTAATCCCAGTAGCCACACTAGTTTGCCATAGAAACCAGGTGGTAGTCGTACACGCGTTTAATCCCAGCACCAGAGAGGAATATAAGATGGGAGGAGACAGCTCTCGGTCAATCTCGTTCTTAGGATTTCTGGAGGCAAGATCGCCATTTCAGACTGAGGTAATGGTAAGAGCCAGTGACTGGCTGTTTTGCTTTTCTGACCTTCAGGTTGAACACCAATTTCTGTCTCTGGGNCACACCTTTAATCCCAGTAGCCACACTAGTTTGCCATAGAAACCAGGTGGTAGTCGTACACGCGTTTAATCCCAGCACCAGAGAGGAATATAAGATGGGAGGAGACAGCTCTCGGTCAATCTCGTTCTTAGGATTTCTGGAGGCAAGATCGCCATTTCAGACTGAGGTAATGGTAAGAGCCAGTGACTGGCTGTTTTGCTTTTCTGACCTTCAGGTTGAACACCAATTTCTGTCTCTGGGTTTTTATTAATCATGCTACATTGTGCACATACATATGTGCAGGCAAAATAGTCATACACACAAAATAAAAGAAGCAAGTCTTACAATAATAATAATAACAACAAATTAATGCAAGTTAGGGAATGGGAAGATGGCCCAGTGGCTTAAAATGCTCATCCCTGTCTCGGTCCTTAGAATCTACATAAAAGCTGGGGCGGAGCACAAGCATCTGGTATGGGGGTGTTTCTATACTGGTAATGACAGGAGAATCCCCGCTCTCAGACCAGTTAGCCTGTGTCAAATTCAGCAATAAACAAGAAATCCCGGTCTTAAACAAGGTCAAAGGTGAGACTGACATCCAGGGCTGTCCTCTGACCTCCACATGTGTGTGCCATGGCATGCTTGTACCTTCATTCATATACACAAATAATGTGCACACGTGAATAGCACATATAACATACATGCACATATCAATTTTTTTAAAATTTTAGTCATGAAAATTAAAACTAAAGTTCTGTTTGTGGGGCTAATGAGATGGCTCAGTGGTTTAAGGCTCTTGCTTCCATGCCTGATGATTTGAGTTTTATCCCTGAGACAACACCTGAAAATTATCCTCTGACCTCTGTCTACACACAGAGAGACAGACAGACAGAAACAGAGAGAGACAGAGAGATAGACAGAGAGAGACATACACAGAGAGAATAAATACAATTAAAAAAATGAAAATGTCAAGTATCCATGCTCTTAACTGCAAGGCATGGCAACAGCCATAGCAGGACTTTAAGTTCCAAGCCAGCCTGTACCATACAGTGAGACCTTATAACAAACAAACAAAAACATCAATATGAAAAATAGAAACTATAATCCACACATAGTTAGGATGCTTGAGCTCTTCTGGGTTGATCCCCTCACCCCCACCCCCACACCCACACCCAGCAGAAGCTGTTCCGCTCTGGCACATGTTCCTTGTCTCCTAGAGACCCTTGCAGCCTCTTGATTGCCCTCTGATCAGCACAAGCAATAAGGCCAAATTAGGATCTCTTGATCCCCTAAATGACATCATCAAATTATCGTTTCTCTCTCTCCCCCTTTTCTGATCCATTCCCCAGCCCGGTCTGTTGTCAAGAGCCTCTTCCCTGTTCTCTCGGTCCAAAAGTTCCTCATCAGCAAAATCCCATAAACTTCAGTTCCTTACCAACCTTTAAGTCCAGACTTAGGAGCACAATATTTTAATCTCAAGACACTTTCAATCATTTAAAAAAGTGATTCAGGACCCTAAAAAGCTTTTGTTTGTCTGATATCTGTCCGTACTTCCTACATTCAAAATTAAAAGTTAAAACTAATACAGGAAGTTTAAAATAATACAATTACTGCATATTTTATGAAAGATAAGATTGTTCAAAATGACACGCTGGGAAAGAAGAGGCTGTTGCATCTCTGAGACTTTTCTATCCAGCCTTGTGGAGGACAGCTGGATTCTGCTAGCTCGGCACTCAGCCCTCTGCACTGGCACGGGCACATTGCCCCCAGAACAGCAGTGGACTTATGAAAGAATTGGAGCAAAGAAGGTGGATGATCCTTTGGATCTCCGTGAGAGTCATGTTACTCTCATGGATCTCTGCCTGGGTCCTGGGCATGGATGACTCTGGTCTTGGAGCACATGGAGAATGACTGTCCTAGTTGGAATCCTGGTTCTTCCTTGGTTCCTTACAAGTAGTCCAAATGGTGTTGGTTGCTCTCTGGTGTTCTCCGAACTGCATACCTGGAGATTAAAGTGCTTGTCTTCCTGTTCTCACCTTCCTGAAGACCACAGCCTCCCCCTCAGAATGGGCACAGTATCGCCAGGCTATTCTAGTCACAGTCTCTTCTTCCTGTGGTCATTGATGACTCCAGAGGTATCCCCATCTTTCTTTTTTTTTAAGATTTATTTATTTATTATGTATACAACATTCTGCCTC
>LOJH01004603.1:9025-21874 GCA_001685095.1 Ellobius talpinus | reverse complement strand
AGACAGACAGACAGATAGTCTGGTATAGTAGAGTATGCCTTTCATCCCAGCACTTGGGAGGCAGAGGCAGGTGGATCTCTGTGACTTTGAAGCCAGCCTGGTCTACATGGTGAGTTCCAGGACAGCCAGGGTTATTTAATCAGATCTTGCCTCAAAAATATAAATAAAATAGTCATCTTCATAGTAAAGCATGACATTCATATTCTCCCCACTTCTAAAACTCGTGTAACCATAGCATGAATAACGACCTTAGACAGTGATCTGAGCATCAGTTACATACAAAGACAGATGGAACAAACAAGAGTTTGTTCATGTTTGCCCACGTCTGTTTTGGGGGGAAAGAGGGCGTAAAGGAGGAAGAAAGCAAAGAGCAACCAGAGAAAGGAGTTCTGTGGCTCCTGGGGTAGAACCCCAGCCAGAAGCTTTCATCTAGGTGAGTCAGAAGCCTGATCAAAACTCGCTTAGGGAGACTGGGGAGATGGCTCAGTAGATAAGGCTCTTGCTGGGGATCTTCTGAACCCACATAAAAGCCAGCCAGGTGCAGTGGCCCTTTTGCAATCCCTGCACTCTGTAGACAGACACAAGGGGCCCCAGGGTAAGCCGGCTATCTACACCTACACCAGCAGGAAGCTCCAGGTTCCATGAGAGGCTCTGCCTCAAAATAAAGTGGAGACCGAAGAAGATACCCAATGCGAACTTTGGGCCTCTACACACACATGCGTATACATTCATGCACACCAGTACACACCACACCACACACACGCACACACACACACACATACACACACATCCTGAAGGCAATTTGGGTCACTTTCTTCAATATCAAAGCCCACACACCACTCTATAGCCACCATTTAGTATGCTAGACACCATGACACACATGGGTCCATCTGATATACTTAGTGGATCAACTCAAGCTGAGTTTTTCAGAGACTGGTGTATAAACTAGAACACTAATGAACATAGAACCTGTAATACAGATTTTTTTAAGACTTTGGCCAGAATTCCATTGATAAGTTGTCTCTTTAGGTAAAAAGAGATGCTATTAATAGGAAATATAATAATTTTTCATTTGGTTTAATGTTTCCTTCATAAATAGAATTCATTTTATATTCTCTGTGTAATATATACTCTATATGGCTCTCTCCCTCCTTCACTCCTCCTTCCCCTCTCTCTCTCTCTCTCTCTCTTCTTTATTTAATGTGCACTCGTATTTTGCCTGTATATACTCTGTGCGATGGTGTCAGATCCCCTGGAACTGGAGTTACAGGCAGTTGTGGCTGTCATCTGGTACTGGGAATTGAACCTGGGTCCTCTGGAAGAGCAGTCAGTGCTCTTAACCTCTGAGCCATCATCTCCACATCCCCCTTCCTCTTTTCATCCCGCTCCTGCATACACACAAATACGAGACCTGTATGTAACAAGTGTAGCTGACACTAACACCCATGCAGCATGTGATGCTGTTGACGGGACTTTGCCAGCAGAACCTCACGCCTTGGACAACCTGTGAAATGACTGTTGTTATTACCCTACCCACATTTCACAGAAAACCACCTTGAGCTTCTAAATGGTCGAGCCCTTTCACAAGGTCTCACAGCCTACTGGAAACAGAAATTATCACCAATCACATTATTTTATTTGCTGTTCCTCAGTCTTCCTCAACTTCAGTCATCTTTACCTTGCAATTTTGGAAGGGGCAGTTTGTAGAACTGTGTAGGAAAGAGAAGTGTTCTCATCCAATGCATCCATTCTGACAGACGTGGGGAATGGGGGAAATTTTGCAGGAACAGAAAATGAAAGCTATCAAAGCAAAGATGTTGCTGTCCCCAAGAACCAACTGGCTCTGCCCATGCCAGAGTGTCCAGCCAAAACAAAGTGAACCATATTGGGCAGGGTGCACAGGTGCTGCACAAAAACATCTCTGTTTATTCTCAACATGAGTGAGTAGTCCTCCTGTCCCAGCAGGAACCCAGACCAGCTCATCATTCAACATCTCCTCCAGGGATTGCACTTGGGCCACCCGAAACCTGATGTTTCACACCCTTTCACCAAGGAAGTCTAGATAGCTCCCCCAGATGGCTGTTTCTGAGAAAGGGTAATACTGCAAGATTTACTGGAACAAGACAGTTAAATTCTCAGAAATCCTGACTATAGCTGTCATGTAGCTCAGTTGGCACATTGCTTGCCTAGCTTGTATGGAGCCTGGGTTTAACCCCAGCACTGAATAAACCCAGTGTGGGGGTGCACGCCTGTAACCCCAAAACCAGGAAAGTGGAAGTAGGAGAACTTCATTCTTGAATACATGGCAAGTTGTAGGTTCAACCTAGATTATAAGAGGGCTGAGACAGAGGGAGAAGGGGAAGGAGGAGGGAAGGGAAAGGGGGAAGGGTGAGGGAGGGAGAGTTTGCATACATACAGTATGCACTAGAATGTTAAGATCTTGGAGATGGTCTTCAGAAAAGAAACATTCAACAATTTAATTTCTGGGCTTGGAACGCTCTTAACAGCTTAAAGAAATTGCACTCTGCAGAGCACAGTTGGGAAGTGTTGTCCAAGACAAAAGAATTCCGTCCGTCAAATGTGCATTGTGCAGGGCTGAGGAGAGTACAAGATCAAGGAGAGATCTTAATTGAGTCTACTTGGTAGCCCCTGCTTTCTGCGCTTTAATTTCTCGGATGACTAGTCTGCTGATAGTATCAGAAATTCACAGAGGAAGAAACAGCCCTGCTTCACTCTCCACTGCGGAAGCAGAATGAGTAACCTTGACCAATCTCCCCTTGTCTTGCTTCGTTCTGGGGAAGCCTAAGACCTACAGTGGTGGGATCTAAGGACACCTGAGAGCATACCAGATGCCAGCCCCAGCTCAGCATCCCACTCCGCCACACTCCTCCCCTACTCTGGGCTTCCGCAGTCAGTAACTGTTGAATTCCCAAGGCCTCACTACACACACGTGAACTGTGCGATGGGGGACAGCCAGGGGGAGGTGCTCAAGGAGTGATCATTAAAAGAAAGTAAGGAGGAGAGGAAAAAAGAAGAAAGTTAACTACGGTCTGGATTTACCGGATTGCCCAACTTCACACTCTAGCAAGAAGCACCAGGCCTCTAAACACACCATCTGAGCTCTTTGGCACCTCACAAGCCACCAGGACTTGTGGTACCATGAAAAGACTGTTTGCTGGTCACATTTGCTCAGTGTACTAACTCTGGTCAGATTTTAGCTTGCACCAAGTATGGTGGTATATGCCACTTTGGGGTGGAGGCCAGAGGACCAGGAGTTTAAGCTCATTCCAGGTTTCACATTGAGTCAGAGGTCAGCTTGTATTACATAACACCCCCCTTTCAAAAAAAAGCCCCATATTGTGGCTTGCATAAAATCATGTGGTATGTGGTACCCCTTTCCTTCATGCTTGACAATGACAACAGTTAAAATTTGTTGAGCACTTACTGGGTGTCACACTTTAAGAACTTCACAGAGCTCACTGCCCACAGCTATTCCCCAGAAACAAGTGCAATTATATCTTTACAGGCCAGGGAGCCAAGCAGCACAGAAAATAGTTGCTTTAGCCTCTAATTCAGTGGAAGAGTCAGGATTTAAAGTGATGAAATTTAACCTCAAACTGCTGCTTTCCTCTTCTTCACTAAATCCACTCTTTCTGTCCAGTGGCAGAGATCTCAAGAGAAGCAAAGAGGCAATGGGCTGGGGCGATGGCTCAGTGAGCAAAGTGCTTGTTGCAGGCATGAGGGCCTGAGTTCAGATCTCCCGCACTTCCATAAAAAGCCAGGTGTCAAGGTGTCCAACTGTAATGCCGGCATCAGGGAAGCAGAGAAGACAGGCAGATCTGAGGCTCTCTGGCCAGCCAGTTCAGCCACACTGGTGAGCTCCAGTTTCAGTGAGACAATATGTCACACACACACTCACACACACACATACACACACACAAAATGAGGCAGAGAAGCAATTTAGAAAACAAGTATCAATCTCTTTAGCTCTGTACACACACATGCACCTGCATGCATACACATGTGTATATGCCACATGAACACATACATATATCACAAACACACACACACAAGTAAATTAAAAGAATAAGGTGGAGAATAGTTGATGAAGACACCCAGCACTGACCTCTGGCATCATATGCATGTGCACATATGTGCATGCACGCAAAAAGAACACAGGCAAATAGCACTCATACTTGGAAGGTTAAACATAAACAGATTATTGATTTAACCTGTGGTAGCCTGTCAATGTATGGGCTATGTAGAGTTCTAAGCACATTGGAAATATCAACTCACTTGATTCTCCTGGCCTCACAAAGCAAGTGCTGAGGCCACTGCTACTCTATCACTATTCTCACTTCATGACAAGTAAACTGAGGCACAGAGGTACAGAGACTAGTTACTTTGAGACTGAAAGCCAAACATTCTGCCTCTTTAATCTGTGGTACTAACCACCCCTGAAAAGAATGGGCAGGAATCTTTTTTAAAAATAAAATAATCTTCAGAGACCAGTAGTTGAACATGGTCTCCAAAAGGAAAGCAGGGACATCCATAGTTCTGAAGGTTCCCAAGCTGAACAGCTAGGTGAGTTAACCACTGTCCAGCGTAGAGTTCCAAGACAGGCGGGCTCCTATTGGCCCTTCTGCAAGCTTGTAACCAAATGGGTGTTTTTTGTTTGTTTATTTGTTTTTTGTTTGCATGAGATTGGCTTCCTTGCATCTAACTGGTGCAAGATTTTACTGTCGGTCAGGGTCAGGCAAGTGGAGAAGATAAGGCATCAATGCCTGCACTTTCGAAACCCAGCAGAGGACATGTGGGGGCAGAGGGAAGGGGGCTGGAGTTGTGTCATTTGTTAGTAATAGGAGCCAAAGTTCAAAGGAAGCAGTGGGGAGCTTCAACCCAAGTTAGGGCAGAAAGCAGTCTTGAGCTGAGTAGCTGCAAACCCCTCCTGACTCAGGGAGTACTGCCTCAGAGACTGGGGCCCTGTTATGAGTCCGAGCATGTGACATGCATGCCATATATATAAACTACATAACTCATAACAGAAACATAAGTAAAGGTACCTAGAAGGTCCACAAACTTTGTATTTTTTTCTGTTTTTTGGCATGCCGAAAGGAACGGCCAGACAGACCACAGTCACATCCCCTTGCCTGTTTCTCCTCTCCCTACTCATCTTTGTCAATCTGTCTGGTGTTTAAAGGTAGGACTATACCTACCTTTAAGGGTGGTGCCGGCTGTGGCACCACACGGC
Source organism: Ellobius talpinus (assembly GCA_001685095.1). NCBI lineage: Eukaryota > Metazoa > Chordata > Mammalia > Rodentia > Cricetidae > Ellobius > Ellobius talpinus. Next base: position 16,623 of record LOJH01004603.1, on the reverse strand, counting down.
ACATGGGATCCTGGGTGCATTATGTGATCTCTAGGGCCTGGAGCACTTTATTCTCTCACCACCACCCTAGACAGTTCAGCCGGTAAGGTTCTTGCCATGTGAGCACAGGACCTGAGTCCAGTCCTCAGAACCCAGGTTTGGTGGTCCTTCCTTGTGCTCTGTGCACTGAGGAGGTGGAGGCAGGAGGATCCCTGGGGCTTCCAGGCTAGCCAGCCTGGCCTAATAACAGAGTCTCAGAACAGTGAGAGATCCTGCCCAAAAATAAGGTGGGCTGCACCTAAGGAACAATACCCAAGGTTGACCTCTGGCCTTCACACACATGCACACACACGTGCGCACATGTACGCACACACACATACACATGCACACGTGCACACACACATGCGCACATGTACACACGCACACCTGCACACACATACACATGCACACGCGCACACAATGCACACATGCACATGCGCACACATGTACACACGCACACATGCACACACATACACACGCACACACGCACACATACACGCACGCACACATGCACACGCACACATGCACACACGCACACATGTACACACGCACACATGCACACAATACACACGCACACATGCACACACGCACGCACAATGCACACACGCACACATGCACACACATACACATGCACACACACACGCACACATGCACACACTCACACATGCACATACGCACACCATACTCTTACTCTCAGAGCTGGAGAAAAGCATCATCCCCATTTCTGCTTCCATCCCAGGCTGCTCAGCACTTTACACATCCTCTCCTTCCAGCATCTCCCTTAGCCTGTTGCAATCATTAGGTTACCTGCTCGTCTCCACTCCCCTCACACCACATAGTTTAACTCTGTGTCCCAATGCCAAGACAGTAAACATGACAGAGAGCACATAGAGCCTTTTACAGTATAAGGGGAGGGGGAGTAGGAATGCAGAAGGGAAGATGGGTGGAGAGGAGAGAGATGGAGAGGATTGGTTTTAAACCACAGGTATGGCCTGAAAAACTCCAGAAAGACAGATTTTATTGACTCCATCCATTCTTCTCGTCCAGCATCTAAAATGCCCTACTTTACAGGAGTGTTCCTTGGGGTCAAGGCTCTGACCCAGGTAATTCCTTTCTTTTCTCAGGGTGATACAGGAGACTGTGAACAGCGAGGCACCCCACCATTTCTTTACAAGATGAGTTTTTAAAAGACAGGTGGGAGGAATTCATATCAGAACTGTGGAGCTGAAAGTGGAGGGAAGGGGGCCCCACAGGGAAGGGAGCGATCAGTTTCAGTGAGTCAGAATACAGGAGTGAGAAGGAGCCATTCCCATTCCCACGCTGCCCTCCCGCGTGCCTTTTTTGAGCAAACCCTCTCTGCAAGCTGGAGCTGGTGGCCTGCTTCGGCTTCTAATGCCTGGAGTGTGACTTTCTAGTAACTCCTCCAATGGCTTGCAGGCTGACAGAGTGCCAGTGTCAACTCCTGCCTCCCCACACCCACTTCATGTATCTGTTCCCCACGACTTCAGCCTCGTGACTTTGGATCTGGTAAGGAGCAACTCTGTTGGTTATCTGAGCCACAGAAAGAGCCTCCGAGGTCACTTCATCCCACTCTGCCTTGTGCAGGACCCTCTGCCTATCTGTCCCCTTGGGAAATGGATAGCTGGCTTCTGTGTGAACCCGTGATGGCCACTCCAGCAGTGTTGTCATCTTGGAGAGCTCCACATGCCACACAGACTCCAGATCCTGCTCTTCTCAAGATTCCACAGAGGAGACAATGAAACAGACACAAGCACATGTGTAGTTCACACCATCGGACAGCCTGCAGAATTCAAAGCTGCGGTAAAGGGAGCCTACGTAGGCTTACCCACAAAAATAACAAATATGATCACACTGTCTCTCTTGATCACTTGATCTTGATGGGTTCTTTCCTCTAGTAAAAATAATTTCTTAAAAATTACGATGATTTCTGAAGGCTTAAGTTTCTTCCAAGTTGTATCTGTTGCTATTTAACATATCAGGAACTGACATGGATAACAAACTTGTTTATTTGGTACTAAGGATCCTAGGGCTTCACCCATGACAAATGCATGTTCTATCACAGATATACCCAAGGGTCATAGAGAAAATTATTTGATGATAATTTATTAATTTATTTAAAATAATAAAAACAATTCCATAATGACATAAATAATATTTTATGAGAATGCCATTACACTCTCCAAAACCAAAATATATTTCTTCAGATCTCTTTAATGTCCAAATTGGGAAAAGACAGCTAAATTTCACATTTCCAGAGACAAAAATAGAGAAAGGCTGCAGACAGACAGACAGACACACACACACACACATACACAGGACGGGGGAACGCTGCTGTAGCACTTATGAGCCAGTGTTTAGAGTGACACCATGCACAGAGGGTAAAGCATAACTTGGCCTTGACAGACAGCTTGGTGAGACAGCCCTTGTTGTGCAAGGATGAAGACCTGAATTTGAATCTCAGCACCCATGTAAAATCTGGACGCAGCTGTATGAGTGCCCGCAGCCCTGGTGCTGTAGGGGCAGAGACAGGAGGATTGCTGGAGCTTTCCAGCTTCCGGACTAGTTCTGGGTTCATTGAGAGACCCTGTCTCAAGAGAATAAGACAGAATGGTCATCCTCCTCTGGTCTGGGCATGCATACTCAATACATACCCACACAAGCATGATTCACAAAGCTTTTCCCTAGTATCCAACAGTAAAACCATATGCCATTTGCAGCCTGTTAGTCCCCAGTAACCACATCCCTCCACACCCCTCAAGCTGTGTTCCAAATGGCTACACCCTAGAGAGATACTTGTCACAGACTCTTGCACTGTGTTTTGATTGTGGGCACACTTTGATCAACACCACAGATACCTAAGCTCCTCATTTTCCTGTTTGGTGCCTTCCCATAGCAGGCATGGCCAATCTGCAGCCTGTGGGTGGCAGGTAGCCACACATAGCCAAGGCTATCTATAAATGGGGCCCAACACAAAACCAACCGAAAACTTACTTAAAGCAGCAGCAGATGTTGTTTTTTTTGCAGTTTTGTTTTTGTACCCTGTTTGCTCCATTCTTGAGAGAGAACTCTGCAGATAACAATCTCAAAAAGCTGGACACGGCTGCCACTCTGAGTTGAATTTTATAGCTCTGGTTGCCGGGGAAAATTCTTCCTAAATATTGCTAACGATGGATGACTAGTGACACAGATCATTGCCTGATTCTCCTTCCTGAGAACTGAGCATGGAGGGAGACCTGAAGCCCCACTAAAAATAGGTGGGCATGTACAATCAGGGAATGACAATTCGCTGCTCTGTAGTAACAAGCTTATGGTGAGCCATGATTTCTCAGAAACTAACATGTGGATGTGACTGATCAGGGCAGGGAAGATGGCTCCGAAGTTAAACTTACTTGTTCTTGCAGAGGACCTGGGCTTAGTTCTAAGTACCCACATGGAGGCTCACAACCGTCTCTCCAGTTCCAGGGGATATATGTGGAAACACTCTTGGAGACATGAAGTGGCTGATTCATCCAAGACCACGTGTCTGTGTGACAGCAGCAGTGGGATCAAACCTAGCAAATGAGTAGAGGACTAGCCACACCAGGAGAATGTGTACTCCAGGGCATCACGGGTCCAGGCCACTGGAGAGCCAATCACTGGCTCCAGAATAGTCTACCCTGGACTTATTGGAAATCATCCAAACCATAGGAAATAATCTTTCTGTGAATGTGCTGAACACCATCCCACCCCAGGTATCTGAGTTCCCTTTCCTCCCCCATCAGCATCTTCTCTTCTCCCCAACAGAAGACCCTTTCCTTATTCCCAAGGTATGTTCATCACCCCAGGAAAGGGGAAAAAACAAACTGTGTGGCTGGCTTGTTGTTGCTGTAATTTTATTTGTTTCTTATCTGCTATTGTGGAACTCCCAGGAGTGATACATACATTGTATTTCCACTCATTCCCCCCTCCATTGACTCCTGTAAACCCTTGCAGCCTGGCTGCCTTCCCAGCACTCGACAGAAATCACCCACTCATGGGTCAATGATGCACTTGTCAAATGGCTTTCACTTAGTTGAAATTCTTGCTGTCCATGCCCAAGCTTCTATCATCATGAGAGAGCCATTGTAATAACACAGACACTCTTTTTACTTAAAAATAGGTCAGGTATTTAAAGACTGTTGATCGCTTAGTGGCTGAAAACAGGGTCTCTGGAGTCAGACTGCCTAGTTCAAACCTTGCTGCCCCAGTGGACTAGCTTATCCCCAGAAGCAAGCCACAGCTAGAGGCTCCCATGTCCGTACACCTACCTCGTTAGCTATGGTGAAGCCTGTGCAATAGTCCGGACACCGTCTTGTGCATAGCTCAGTGTTTTCACATGCCTTAAGGCTGCCCCTTTGCACTGCCTGGTAAGAGTCATAATGGGAGCTGCGTCTTGGCTGCAGCTGTGTGCCAGCTCATTTGTAACTACTTGCCATAGCAGTATCACTGCACCATCCAATGCTGCACCTCAGAGGCACATGCAAGCACCATTCTGCATGTTTTCCACTTTTCAAAAAATAAAAAAGGCCCCACTTTCATTATGAGAGGGCGTCTCTTTTAAGTAGCACGTTTCTCTCATTGCCTCTGTATGTATTAGGAAATAACAGGCCCAGAAGTATTTATGCCACCTTGAAACCAACTATGGGTACAAACAACAGGCTGTTTAATAACCAAATAATCCACACTAAGGAAATTACTCTAATGACTCGCCCCAACCTCTGGGTGTGCTTTTGCTGGAAGTGAGACTTTGCTCCTAGGCATAAGACAGTATAAACTGGGAGGTGACTAGAGACAGTTCTGTGGATTTGTGGGGTGTTGTGCTGGCCCCCAGCATCGCAAAAGACAGGTGTCCAGAACACCATGGGTGAGCACTGTTACAGTCTGCATTACACAGACAACATGCAGGCGCAATAGAATCCACTCAGAGACTGTCAGCCAGGCTTCCAACACACGTGCACCTGCCACCAAGTCCTCATCCCATGTGATCTGTTTCTGTGACCCCTGCAGAACACGTTCCTGGTGTTCTGGCCACGCCCAATGTTGATCTTTCACCATCGGTGGCTTCTGTCCCTTCTTTATTCCCTGTGGGAATCTAGAAATGGCATGGGGTGGTCCTTCATTTTTCTACAGCACTGGACCACGAATCCTCAGGATCCACTTCTTTCATTCTTATCTCCCCAAAGACTTCAACAGATCTCACTGCTTGGTAGCGAAGCAGTACACACTCATGGCATAAATAAGCAAATCAGCTTTCCAAAGAAAACATGAGTAACTAAATATTAATAAATTCACTCTCAACAAATGATGCTATATATTTTAAGTAAATCTTTACAACTTTAGGCTTTGGGGTTTTTTTAACCTTAATTTTTGTTTGTTTGGGGTGTTTTTGTTTTTGATTTTGAAGATGGGGTTTTTCTGTGTAGTTCTGACTGTCCTGAAACTCACTCTGTAAACCAGGCTGGCCTTGAACTCACAGAAGTCTGCCTGCCTCTACCTCCTGAGTGCTGGGATTAAAGGTGTAAGCCACCACTACCAGGCTTAATTTAAATGTTCAGGGTCGCATGCAGCCCAGAATGGCCTCGAGGATGCTGTATGGTGAGGATGCTCCTGAACAACAAATAGAGTCTTCTGCATCCACTTCCAAATTCCGGGATTATAAACACATGCCACAGACTTGTCTTATTCAGTACTGGGACTTGAACCCAGGGCCTCGTGCAAGCTAAGTAAGCACTAAACAACATCTCTGCACCTAACTTTTTATGCATTATTATTATTATTATTATTATTATTATTATTATTTTAGACAAGGTCTCACTATGTGGCCATGGTTGTCCCGGGAGTCAGAAAGATCTACCTGCTTCTGCCTCTGCTGGAATTAACGGCATGCACCACCACATTCAGTCCTGAATTCCAGCTTTTGTATTTTTTTGGGTTTTCGAGACAGAGTTTCTCTGTGTAACAGCTCTGGCTGTCCAGGAATTTGCTTTGCAGACCAGAGTGGTCTCAAGCTCACAGAGATCTGCCTGCCTCTGCCTCCTGAGTGCTGGGTCTACTACAGTGTGTGTGCCATCTATGCCAGGCAAGTTCCAGTTTTTGAAGTGCTTCTGTTAATGGAACAGTCAATAGAGAGGATCAAACTCACATCTCTACCTACTTTCTGGGATGTTTTCTGCTGCTTTTTTTAACAACACTTTTATGGTTATATGTGATTATAAAGTATCTGACTACCAGAAAATATTCAGAGAAGTCAGAAATCAGAAATTAAGACTATCCCTAGTCCCATCCCCCAGACACTGTTAACACTGGAGGAAAGAAAGTGCCCTTCTAGACTACACAGTCAACCTATGTGAACCTTCTGACACTGAAATGCACTCAGTTCTTCAGGAGCTATTTACTGGATGCCTATTGTGCACAGACCTGGATATAAATGCACAGTTAGAGAATAAAGACAGCAGAACAGAATGAACACAAATCCCACTCAGGGGCTGGAGACGTGACTCCACAGTTAAGAGCATAGGCTGCTCTTCCAGATGACACTGGTTTGATTCCCATCCTCTACACGGCAGCTTACAAACATCTGTGACTCCAAGCCTAGGGGACCTGATGCCCTTTTCTGGCCTCCAAGGTCACCACATGGGCACACAATGCACAGATATACGTGCAGGCAAATTATCCATCCCTACACTTAAGGTTTTTTTTAAAAAAATTGAAAAAAACTTTCAGTCTGTACTCAGGTGGAAAAGACAGGCTAGATATTAAATAATCAAGAGGCATGTTGGCAGGTGATTGGTATTATGGAAAAAGAAGCATATTCTGGGAACGGGGACTCGAAGTGTGAGGAGAGGGAATTTAGCATTTTTAACCACGTGATCCCAATATGCCTCACTGAAAAGGTATCATTGCAAGAAGACATGGGGTTGACAATCCAGGGAAAGAATATTTCAGGTGAAATAATAGCAAGTGCCAGGAGCCTGGAGTGGTAAAGCCCTTGCTGAGTCACAAAAATTCAGATAGGCAGTGAGGGGCTGGAATGGACAGAAGAGGACAATAGCAGAAAAGACTAGAGAAGGAAAATACCCAGGTCCGAAGGGGACAGAGGACCATGGAGAGGGCTGTGAATTGGAGCTGCTGGAAGGCTTGGAGCTGATAAGTAAAAGAATAGGAACTGAGATAGAGAGAGTTCCAGAGAAGTCACTGCAATTGCCTGGCAAGGATGCTGGTGATGTGAAGTCAGGTGAAGCACAGCCAGTCTCCAGGCCCTTCTTAAAGGACGGATATGCCTTCCCCATGCTCCAGTTTGGATAAGGAGAGAAAGGGAAGATGCCAAGGCATTTGCTAAACACAGCTGGAAATAAGCTATCATCACTGAGGTAGAACTGAGAGGTGATGCAAAGAGGTGTTCTGTCTGTCTGTCTGTCTGTCTGTACCTTTTGTTGGCATGTTAACGCTGACTGGAGATTGACATGCATGTCTGAAGCTCAAGTGCTATAGTTAATGACGTTTTTCCCTATAACAATAAGCCAACTGGGGCTTTCACCTCT
>LOJH01004602.1:6266-27155 GCA_001685095.1 Ellobius talpinus | reverse complement strand
ACACACACACACACACACACACACACACACACACACACACGTATCCTCCATCTCAAGTGAGAGCAAGAAAAAATCATTTCTCCTTATGTGAGTGAGTTTTATTTTGTTTCTTTATGAAGCAATACAACCTATATACACACTGAGTGTGAAATAGATAACATTATAGATTTTGAGGGATTTCAGCTCTAACATCTGGTGTTTAAAACATGCCTCTTGAGGGCTGATCATATGAGTCAGTGACCTGAATTTAATCCTAAGAATCCACAGAAATGTGGAAGGAGAGAACAGACTCCACAAAGTTATTTTCTGACCTCCACATGTACACCATGAGCAAAGAAAATAATAAAAATTTTGAAATTAATAAACACCACTTGACAGTGTTTACCATATGATAATAGAAAAAGTAGAACATGAGTTGACAGGTCTGTTTCATTTATACCTATCAATTGATACATTTCCACCAGTCCACAATTGTTCATGATAGTCCAAAATAAAACAACAGGAAAAAACCTGAAATATCAAACCATGGTTGAATGTGTAAATGAACTCTGACAGATCATACAGTGGAAAACTATTTAACATTAAGAAGGGATTAGATACTGATAAATACAATAATATGAATGAATTGGGAAAATATTCATGTGAGTAATAGAAGATTTACACAAGAATGATGTACAGTGGTAACACACAGAAAATCTGCACAATGAAACTAACCTATAGTACAAAAAAAATCAGAAAAATGATGGACTCTGAGAATCAGGGACAGAGATTTACTGGATAGGAATATGACAATTTTCTGGGTAATATCCTTTATTTTGATAGGAGTTTGGGTTAACCAGTTAGTTTTATACTTTTTCTTGAATTTACTAAGTACCATATTTAAAATGCATGGGAGCACATATATTTAATTGTATGTTAATTTAACCTCAAGAGATGGAGAAAGCCGTAAGTCAGTATTGAACTCAGCAAGTAGCATGCATGCAGATGTGTTCGAGGGGAAGAGAATGGGTGCTTGCAAATCGCTTTGAAACACACGTAAAATAGCATGGACTGGTGGATGAGCAAGAAAGCAAATACCCATTGCATAACCCTGACATTGTGTATGGGAGTGTTCCCTGTATAGTTTGCTCAGCTGTGAATTTGTTTTGTTTTTTCATATTAAAGGGAGAAAACTCAAACCAATTAAAATGAGCTTTGTTCAGGAACAGTTTGTTTCTAGAATTCGGAATGCACCCCTGCCTGAGTGGTCATTGTTGCTAGGCTCCCTATCTGATACCTGTGGGAGGTTCTTTTGTCTATGTGTTGCTTTTATTGGTTAATGAATAAAGAACTGCTTTGAGCCTGTGCCAGGGAAAAACAGAACTAGGCAGAGAAAGCTAGGCTACATGCTGGGAGAAAGAAGGGCGGAGTTGAGGAGACACCATGGAGCTGTGGCCAGAGTCAGACATGCCCAAACTTTGCCGGTAAGCCATTGCCATGTGGCTATACACAGATTAATGGAGATGGGTTAAATTAATATGTAAGAGNTGTCTATGTGTTGCTTTTATTGGTTAATGAATAAAGAACTGCTTTGAGCCTGTGCCAGGGAAAAACAGAACTAGGCAGAGAAAGCTAGGCTACATGCTGGGAGAAAGAAGGGCGGAGTTGAGGAGACACCATGGAGCTGTGGCCAGAGTCAGACATGCCCAAACTTTGCCGGTAAGCCATTGCCATGTGGCTATACACAGATTAATGGAGATGGGTTAAATTAATATGTAAGAGTTAGCCAATAAGAAACTAGAGTTAATGGGCCAAGCAGTGATTTAAATAATATGGTTTCTGTATGATTATTTCAGGACTGAGCAGCAGGGAACTAACTAGCAGCCTCCTCCAACAGATATCTCCTCTTCTTTGCTGCCTGTCCTTAAAAGTCTACTTTTTAAAAAAAAATTACCAGGCAACTACTTTATACAGACCTTTATCCACATTCCTACCTTGGTGTGTGTGGGGGTCACCTGTCCTGCCTACCTTTCTTGAAGTGACACAGATAACTTACAAATGCATAATTGTTGAATGAACATTATTCAGTGGTTGCCTACGATTGCAAACATTTCCTCGGAAACTTGTGATTACTCTTGGTTGCACAAGGAGAGCATTAGGGGGCACTGAGTTTGATAAATTGGTCAACAATGCTCCCACTTCCCTCCTTCCTTGCCCATCCCCTGAACTATATTGAATTTGCAATGACAGTATCTCTCATTTTTCCAAATTGTATTATAAATCCAGAAAATATACATTCTCTGGAATTGGCATGCCCATCTTACAACCTCATTTGGCCAGAGGTTTGGCTGCAATTTGTCTGCAGGCTCACATGCTCCTATGTGGGCTAGGCTGACAATGTACAACTTTCCTACCATTGCAAACTATTGCTCATATACATTACGCAGAATGCTAAGCATAGGTCAAAAGATGCTACCAGGAGAACACTTTAACAAGGTTTCTTCTTTTTCTTGCTTGTTAATTCAAAAAAGAATGCTGCATTTGATATTTTTGTAGGGCAATGAGAAATAGGTGAACATACATGTAAACCTTTGCTTTCATGCAGGGGTTGTATACATTAACGCCTGCCACACCATGGGCAGTTGTTTCTACCAGAAAATTTGGGTGAGATAGAGGGCACTAATTCATTTGATATCATCTGGCCCAGAGTCACTTGAAGAGCAAGCTTCTGGCCTGCATCTTAGTTTCTAAGGTAATCAAAAATCATTTCTGCTGACATTTAAGATCTAACAGTCAGCGTTGTTGTTGACCTTGGAATGAAAGCCAGGCTTCAATGAAGATAGCCAAGTCCATTTGTATCAAGACCTGAAAACAGGGATGGAGTTCTGTGGCCAGACTGCAGTATGTTGGTTCAGTCAACAGACATTTATTGACAGCCTAGTACGTGCCAAGCTCTGTTATTTCTTCATAATGTTGGTCTTCTGCTGGGTTCCAGCCCTTTCTGGCTGCCTTTTTTCCTCTCCCCAGGTGTTCTTTCCCCTCTATTTTCTCATTGAGTGAAGCAGCACGTTTCTTCTGATGACTGAGCTGCAGTTATTTACCGATGTGACTAGAACATAGAAATGGCTCACCTGCCAGCCTCTGGGAAGAAAGACAGCAAGACTCTAGCCATGTGCTTGGGATCCTCTAGTCAACAGCTGCCAGCGCCCTCTGGAAAACTCAGGTGGGGCTTGATAGTGCCAACACAAGAGCCCATCAGGCCCTGGGAAGAGCTTCACTTCCTTGCTGGAATATTTAATTTTGAATAGCTACCTCGAGCTGTTGAGTCAGCTGTTATGCCTGCAGATACATATTCCTGGCTCATTTGGGTGGTGGGCAATTTCTTTCATACCTGTGAACCTAAGTGAAATGCCTTCAGTAGACTTAATTATTGAGTATTAGTTATTGGTTATCTCTAATTCCTACACTTAAATTCTGAGGCAGGAAGGTTGTAAGTTGAAGGTCATTTTGGACTACATAGTAGGACTGTAGGCAAAAAGAAAGCCAGTCTCCCTTTCCCCCCCTCTGAGTTGAAGTCAAAGGAAGTGTAATCATGTGTGTCTCTCCTGGTATGCACACATGTATGTTTGTATTTTTGGTTGTGAGCCTAGCCTTTAACAGCTGAGCCATCTCTCCAGCTCTACATATGTGTGTTTGTGAGAAATGCCTTTTCAGGATTCTAAGTGAAAAAGAAAGGCAATTTAACATAAAAAATAGTGACAATTATCAAAGATCAGAGATACTGAAGGTGGGATATTGATGTTGCTGTTTATATTAGTTAGCTTTTGGTGTGTCACCCCTCAAATGTTAAAGAGAAAAATAATTGTTGAAAGTTCTATAGATTCTGTTTGTGTAAAATAATAATTTTTTATTGGTCACATGTGGTGATATTTTGTTTGTGATCTAACAACTAAAGCTTGCCTGAAGATCAGAGTGCAGAGCTAGCCTTACTAGTTAGCCATAGAGGCTAGACAGTGGTGGCGCACAACTTTAATCCCAGCACTCGGGAGACAAAGGCAGACAGACCTCTGTGAGTTCAAGGCCACCTTTGGCTACACAAGATGGAATCAGTCTAAAAGAGAAACATAACTCACACCTTTGATCCCAGCACTTGAGATCACACACCTTTAATCCCAGCACTAGGGAGGGGGAGACAGGAGTGATATGGCTGGGCGGAGAGAAGAATATAAGGTAGGAGGAGACAGGAGCAACACATCCAGTCAGACTTTGTAGGGACAGGATGGCCCTTTTGGTCTGAAGTAGAGATGAGAACTAGTGGCTGGCTGCTCTGCTTCTCTGTTCTTTCAGCTTTCACCCCTGATGAGTGGACTCTGGGATTTTATTGTTTAGACCAATTAGAATTTGCACTACAGTCACACGCCCTGGCTTGGTGTTTTCTTTTCTTTAAATTGCTCACGGACATGAATTATGGGGTAGGGGACACCAACTGTGTCTTGGGGAATTTTTAAGGGCCTACGTAAAACAATATAGCACAGAGACTTTATGACTGAAGAGAAACAAGTAGAAACAACGTGCAGGTGAATGGTGTCAAGTCTCGTGCAGGTGAATGGTGTCAAGTCTGAGGAAGACAACTTTGAAATCCTGTTCCAAAGGGAAATTATTCATCCCTGTACAATGCTTCATTTCTGCAGATCACTCTATAATCTAGAGAAAATTGGAGTCTCTCACTTGGATTTTAAACACAAACACACACATACACTTATTGGACTAATTATCAAGTGTACCTTTGTTAGGACTTATTTATACAGCCAATTTCCAGATACCTAGAAAAATTTTAACATTTAAATTATAAACCCTAATTACAATTGCCTGTCCTTGAACATTTACAAATTCTGTGTTTAGCCCTGAGTTCTTTGTATGAATTATTTTATTGGTTCCTGTGGCATTTTATACACATGCCTGTTTCATGCAAGAAGATCTGAGATTTTAAGTGCCCAATCAGTTGTCTCACCAATGGAGCAACTGGGAAATGGACGAGAATGAGACTGACAAGCTTTGGGATTTCCTCTTCATCACTGTTGTCATGAGTAAGTGAAAGTAGAAACCCAGGCTAAGATGTTTGTTGATACACAACATTCATGAGGCTTCCCCTTTGGAGACACATTCGTCTGTCCTAGCAAATATTGGCTATCTCACCAGTACTCATGTCTTCGAGGAACTGAGCGTGGCAGATACCCAACACAGCACAGACCAACAATCATTTCTTGAAAAACATGTCATTGATGAACCAGGATAAAGAAGAACCCCCCAATCCAACATTTTCCAGATTCTGATAGGCCCGTGCATCCTCCGGAAGTCTTGTTAAAATATAAGCTGAATATTACAGGAATGTGGGCTGGGCATGAGGTCCTGCATTTGTGTTAGGCGCTCAAGTGGTTTTAATATCGCTGGTCACCGTGTCACACTTGGAGTCATAAGGCATTAGTGAGCATCTGCTTGCTTCAGTAAACTTTATGCCTTAGTTTTTCTACTCTGTAAAGTAGTGTTAATCAAGCTATCTCCCTCAAAGGACTATTATAATAAGATAAGTACTTAAGATGGAGCTTTCTCTAGGTAAATGAGGCTATTTGCCACGGTGACTATTCTTTTATGCCCACACACTCACCTTTTCTTAGTTTTATTCTAGCTTGCAACTATAAATATCTGAAATTTCAAACTGTCCTATCCTGGCCCTTCCCCTCTGATGCTAGCACATCTGTATGACAGTGAATCCAGGCAGCCCTTACATTTTCCCAATACTGCTGAGATATGCAGCAAATCCAACCAGGCTGCCTCTAATCCCTGTCTTCCCCACCTTGCTGTGTCTCTCCGTCACATGCTCATGGGATCTTGGGGATATTGAGAGGTGGTGGATCCTTTAAGAGCTGGAACAGAGTAGAAGGTGACTAAGTGACTGAGGCACACTGCTTGCAGAAGTGATTAATGTATTTTGAAGAGGATCCTATTTAGTTCCTGTGACAGTAAGTTAGTGGAAAGACAGAAGGAAGTAAAATGGAAAGAAGGAAGGAAGAGAGGGACGAAGGAAGGAAGGAAGAAAGGAAGGAAGAAAGGAAAGTGCGCCCCTGAATCTCTCTGGCTTCTTTTCTCACCTTGTGGTTTTTTTCCATGTGTACTCATTAGGGCATCATCTACCACGAAGTCCTCAGCAGATACTCAAGAGCTATTAGGCTTACAGCCTATAAAATGATTAGACAAAGCTCTTTTTATAGGCATTTCTTTGTCTCTTTTGTTTTATAAACAGGAAATGGACTGATGCAAAGTTTCTGTGATGTTAGGTTTTTGTTATCTCTAACCTAGAACCTTCTGTACTTTCTGTAGTTCATATCTTCCTGTAACTCCATTGATTGGGCATCTTATTGTTGCAAGAGATCTTATTGTATTTCAACCACTTAATATCTTAAGGCCTTTAATGTCAGGAAAGTTGTAGCACAGAATGTAAGAAACCATACTCTGAAGTCAGAAGATGAGTTCAAGTCCCATTCTACCATTTATTAACATTATGATGTTATTGCCTTTATCACTTTATTTCCTCAACCAAATTAAAAGACAATACTAGTGATTTTATGAGCTTGTTAGAATAAGGTGGAAAAATTCTTGCACAACAGGTTATCATCATTCCTGACAAATAATAAATGCTTAGCAATGGTTAGGATTTCCACATTTGTATTATGCAACTGTGAGGCCAACTTCCTTCTCCATCTATCAAGACTTATCACATTATCAATACAAATACTTGTATCATCTTCCTGCCTGTGTCACTACTTGCCTGCAATCCCTAGTTTTCAGACCTGTGGAATGGCAGAACTAGTCTATCAGGAAAACCTCCACTCCTAGCCATCCCCAGCCTCTGATCCCACACACTAGAAATCAGTGGGGTGGGGGCTTAATGAAGGGCTTTCACTAGTCCATCTCTGTCTATTGACTGGACCTACAATACAATAATCAAGGCATGTAATCTTGACAGAAGCCTGAAGAGAGGTCACCCTGCCTCTTCTGGAACTTTTAGAGCTTCAAGGAACTCATTGAGATAGCCTCTGTGGCACTCTTAATATCTCCATCCCCTCAATTCCAGTGTGGAAATCCTTTCCCACAAGATGATCTCATTAGGAGGCAGCAGTCTTGGACAGATAGCAAGATCATGAGGCTTAAAACCTTTATACACATGTTATTATTATCCTTTAAAAAGCTAGGGCAAGCAGCTCCAACTTGCAAAATGTGGCTGCATTTGTTCCAGTACAGTTATGAATGCAGCCCAATGCATTTGCAGATGACAACACCATATCACAATGACAAAAGTTTGGATGCCTGCATGCCTAGAGAGATCCCTTTCCCTCTCCCTCTACATATGGGCACAGCAAGGAAGTGCCACTTGTGCCAGAAATTAGGGTATCACAGTGTGTCAAAGATGCCAGCATCTTGATCTTTAGTGCCCTAGTCTCCTGAACTGAGAAATGAAGTTTTGTCAAGTACAGGCCACCCACTACATACTCTTTAGGGAGTCAGTTCTCTCCACCCACTTTTATGAGGGTTCTGGGGACTGAACCCATTTCAACAAGCTTTCACAACCAGCACCTCTACATGCTGAGCCATCCCACAGGACCTATAGCTTTTGTTATAACAGCCTGGGGAACTAAGACATTCAGCCAGTGCTGAGGTACTTTTTGTACATTAAATGAGAGGGCACAGGGTCAACTGAGAATTGTGGGGAGAGCTGGACTGACTGCCCCCAAGAGGGACTTCCCAGGTGGACATTAATGAGCTCCACCTTCCAAGAAAGCAGCTAATGTCACCCTGAATCTTCAGACCCAGACCTCACATCTACTCTCCCATTGCAGCACAGGAAGTTCCCCCTCCCCCCATGTGCTATCTGGACACCTGGAGGCATGGTTTATACAATAAGACTGGGACAAGCCATGATTAAAAGTTGTGTCATGAGCCCCAGCAGGACAGTGTGACCTGGGGATTTGTTCCCTGCACTAGGACCAATGTCATTGAATTGAGCTTATGTGGGTGTTCCACTGGTGAGTAGGCAGGGTGGGTAGGAAGGGCAGTTAGTTAAAAGAGCTCGAGGTGAATCTTTTGGACAAAGTCTAGAAAGAAGTAGAGATGAAAAAGAAAATAGAGAATTCATTGGATCCCATGATAGCCCAGTCTATGGAGAGCTGGTGTGCCTGAAAGGTGGCCTAGAAACATGGGGAGGGCTGGGGTGAAAGGGGTGCAGATGGTGTGGCTGTAAGTCTTGTAAAGTTTCTGGGCCTTGGAATCTTTGTTCCCAGGGCTGTTAGAAGCTTGCAGAAGGTTAGCTCTCGAGCTCTGCTGGCACTCTAGAAGTATACACTCCTTCTTCATAACAGCCAGAATCTGGAAACAACCTAGATGCCCCTCAACACAAGAATGGATAAAGGAAGTGTGGCACATTTGAACGCTGGAGTACTACTCCAATGACAAAAAAAGAAAGAAAAAAGAAAACAAAACAAACAAAAACAATGACATCATGAAATTTGCAGGCGAATGGATGGAACTAGAAAAAAAAACAAAAAACATCCTGATTGAGGTAACTCAGACCCAGAAAGACAAATATGGCATGTACTCACTCATAAGTGTATATTAGACATAAAGCAAAAGATAACCTATAGTCCTATAGTCCATGATCCCAGAGAAGCTAAGTAACAAGGAGAACCCTAAGAGAGACATACATGTCTTCCCAATGGGAAGGGGAAATAGACAAGATCTCTTGAGAAAATTGGAAGCTGGGAACATGGGGGTGGGGAGAAGGGAGGGTGGAACAGGATGGGGAGGGTATAAGGGAAGGGAGAAAGAGCATGAGGGAATGGAATGGCCGAGATGGGGGGAGGACAGAGAGGGAGAGCAAGGAAAGGGATATCTTTTTTCCCAGAGATTTCAAATGTGTTTTATTAATTAATTACTAATTAGTTGACCAACGAGCTGTAACATTCACTGGCATCCTAGTTTTAGATCAGGCTGTTTTTCTCTAAGAGGAAAACTGCCATCTTTGACTTCTTCCTATTTTGAACACTCTAGAACCCTTTAAATGAATTGATTGATACATGGAACGTGGTTTGCGGCAAGCAAGCCACAAAGAAAATATAGGAAAAAAAATCTAGTAGTATTTCCGCACTGCACATCATTTGCTACGCATTCAGCAGCTTTTCTTTTGACATTTAACAGGAATTTAATGCTCTAGAGTGGCAGGTCATAATCCCATTCAACTTTTGAAAACCTCTGATTTATAGAAAAGTTTTCATTGTAAATTAGAAATTGCTGTCACAAGGGAAAGAGATATCTTGATTGAGAGAGCTATTATGGTGTTAGCAAGAAACGTGGCACTAGAGAAATTCCCAGGAATCCACAAGGATGACCCCAGCTAAGACCCCAAGCAACAGTGGAGAGGATGCCTGAACTGGCCTTCCCCTGTAATCAGATTGATGACTACCTTAATTGTCACCATGGAAACTTCATCCAGCAACTGATGGAAGCAGATGTAGAGATCCACTGGGCTGAGCTCCCAGAGTTTAGTTGAAGAGAGGGAGGAGTGATAATATCAGCCAAGGGTCAAGACCATGGTGGGGAAACCCACAAAACAGCTGACCTGAGCTAGTGGGAGCTCACTGATTCCAGACTGACAGCAGCGAAACGTGCATAAGACCAAACTAAGCCCTCTGAATGTGGGTGACAGTTGTGTAGCTGGGGAAATCCGTGGGGCTACTGGCAATGGAGCAAGGATTTATCCCTAGTGCTTGAACTGGCTTTTTGGAGCCCATTCTCTTAGGAGGGATACCTTTCTCAGTCTAGATAGAGCGGGGAGAACTTTGGTCCTGCCTCAAAATGATGTGCCAGACCTTGTTGCCTCCCCATGGGAAGGAAGCCTTACTCTGTCTGAGGAGCAAATGGGGGTAGGGTGGGGGGAGGTGGGGAGAGCAGGATGATAGGAGGGAGAGGGAACTGGAACTGGTATGCAAATGAGAAAAGGTTGTTTCAAAAAAGTAAATAAGAGAAAAAGAAGTATATGCTCCTAGCTCATATCCTCTCTTCAAGTGGAAGTACTAGCCTGCCATGACCTTGCCAAGCTGCTGAGATGACATTTCAGGACTATTAGCTCAGTCATGATGGGGAATGTCCCTTGCTTTACACCTCTGCTGAGCTGATCTCTGAGCTGATTGGCTACCAGGGTCCTAAGTAGCAGGTAGGTTCAGGGAGCACTGGGAGAGAAGAAAGGCTGGTGCTTGGAGGAATGACTGTGATGGAGAAAGCATTGCTCTTTTCAGAGGGGAAATAAGCTGAGAGTCCGTGCTCGGAAACCAGGGTTGTGGGCCTTGCACTCAGAGGGAATTTAGAAGGCTTTCTGTTGGCATCTTCTTTTGTGGACTAGAGGGGAAAGGTAAGTGCGTCACAACAGAGCACGCGGTTTTTACTTTGAGGTAACTTTCTTTGACATTAGTTGTTCAGTCATTCAACAAACATTATTGAATGCGTAGGTTGTGCCAGACACTCATTATCTTGGGTATTTGTAAATAGCACTCTAACATTGGCTCTCCTCTGGGGATTCCCCTTGTCTTTCGCTAATGTGAATAATTAGGACTAACCCAAATTTCTTCTTCCATTTCAGCCAGGCCTTCGGAAACTTCCATTTGCATTCCTTCAGTGTTGCCTGACTGGTTAGCTAGTGGCAGATAGTTAATCCTGTTGGTTAATGGGCTGAGCAAAGAGGTTAAGGTCACAGTGTCCATGCCCGGGAGCTGATTCACCTCACTGCTTGTGCACACTGGCTTTCTTTTTCCACCTCCGATGCGAATGCTCCCTACTCCCTTCAGATCTTTGCACAATTTCTTTACTTGGCTATCTGCCATCTTGCCCATAGTTACTGAGCTTCAGTGTCAGTTTTCCTTTCTTCTCCTTCATTACCTGGTCAAGTATTGCAGTTTACAGCCTGATGGAGCATTGCGCTTCTCTAGACTGACATCCATTACTATTCATAATTATATATTTATTATCATTACTAATTAATATGGTTCCTTTGAGTCAGTAAAGGTAGATTTAAGCTGCATGCAATAAAATACTTGGCTGGTTGCAGTCGAAGTGTAAGAGACTTAGTCACCTCTTGTAATGGCACAGGCAGTCCAACATAACTAGGGGTTCTGTCCTGAAACACAGGACTTGTTAGTCTCTTCAATCTCGGCCATCTATGGAAAATACACTTGATTACAAGATATCTGCTACTACTCCAGGCATCGTGTTCATATTCCTGTCAGAAAGAAGGAAGAGGAAAAATGAGTACCAATTGATTACTATTTATATCTTGTTGCCCAAACTGGGCCACTGGGATACATGATCATTCTTGGTGGGAAAAGAGTTCAAAAGGACAAAATTGTCTTTTGTTATTGTTGTCTTCTTTTTAATTGGAATTTGCAACTTGTGTAGCAAAGGCAAACCTGAGAGAGACAGAAAAGCCTCTGCGGTAGAGCAGCCCAGACTGTCCGTATGCCCTTACTACTTCAAAGCCAAAGCTGGGTGGGGCCGTGTTTGTTTTCTCCACCTGCACAGTGTCTATTTTGTGGTAGGCATACTGTTGAATGTGAGATATTGTTAACTGGAAATGAAGGGAGTGAATGAATTCTTGTGGAAAGTAGTTCCCACCTTGGACCTGTTCCGGGTTGAGCGTGCAATGCCATTTGGAGGCTCACATGTTTGAATGCTGTCTCCAGGGGATGGCCGTGTTTTGAAATATTGTAGAACTTGTGGGACACGGGACCTGGATGACAGAAGTAGGTCACTATGGGCAGGCTTTAAAGTTTAGAGCTACTTCTATTTCCAGCCTGCTCTCTCTGCTTCCTTGTCCTCCATTGTAGATCCAAAGCCATACTGCGAATTCAATTCTTTTAAAGGGCTGGGAGTCGGCAAAGCAACAGGAAAACATATAAGCTATGGTTAACATGAAATCCTAACAGAAAATAGGTACTCAAGGATCAGCCACAGCTTTTTTTCTACTTCTCTTCAGGCATTGACCTTGTTTGTGCTGTTTTGTTTCTGTGGGGCTCAGTCTCCTCATCCCTCTTTGTAGCTATGCTACTTGCTTTCTTTGTCTCTGGACAAAATACCCGACAGAAGCAAGATGGAGGAAGAAGGGTGTATAGTGGGTGGCAGCAAGGTGGAAGGACTTTGTAAGGAAGGTCAAGGAAGCAGAGAGAGCAGGCTGGAAACAGAAGTAGGGACAAATTTTAAAGCCTGCCATACTGCCCTGTTTCTGCAAGGCAGGTCCCATGTCCCAGAATCTACAACTCAGAAAAGCTCAGGATTAAATGTCCTGATTTGTGTTCAGTTCACGTTAAACAGGAACTTTAAGGCAGTTGGCCTTATACTGTACTCTGCTCTTTGGCTTTAGTATTCCATCAAAATATTTGTTTAGGGCAAAGAAAATGATGAAATGAGAAAAGGGTCTCTAGGCCTTTGTGAAGAGAATGGAGAGTGGAAAAAGGAGGATTTGGCATATTTTCCTGACTGTGAGTCTGTGCGATGGCTTTTCCCTTCTCTACCCAGTGCTGCCCCAAACAGCCTTGGTGGAACTGCATGCTGCACCTACTGGTTTGTTGCTGCAGTTTTAAACAAATTGGTCAATAAATTAATTTCATAACAAAATCGCATGACTGATATAGTGGTTTGAAATAAAATGGGTCCCAGAGGGAGTGACACTATTAGGTGTGGTCTTGTTGGAGTAGGTATGGTCTTGTTGGAGGCAGTGTGTCACTATGGAGGTGGGGTTTGAGATCTCATATGCTCAATCCATGCCCTGTGAGGCAGACCACTTCCTGTTGCCTGTGCAAGATGTAGAACTCTCAGCTCCCTCTCCAGCATCATGTCTGCCTGCTCACTGCCATATTCCCCCATGATGATCATGGACTGAGCCTCTGAACTGTGAGCCACTCAAACTGACAAGGTAGAAAAGCCAAATGAAAGAAACAGCAAGGTGAGCTGGCAGGGTGAAACCAACCAAACAAAATCTTGGTTTACACAGTCCTTGGTTCTCGAATCCTCTTCCTTCCTTCTTGTCATGGGGGTCTGTGAATGCTAGACAAATCTGTTACAATCTTGCAGCAGTGAACCAGGTAGAAAGTGGAGGCTGATGGAGCCAGCAAGCAACTGTAACAGTGCCCTCTCTCATACAGAGCCTCCTAGAGCTGGCTTGGTCTAACTGAGTACTAGCAACGTATTTTGTCCTATCCTCTTCAGCACGCTCCTCCTCCTCCCCCTCCCCCCGCAGCATGTCCCTCCCCTTAATTTCTTTGGGCTATAGAGTTCTAGCGGAGACAAGATGCTTTTCTGGCTTCATTTCTCACATTACATTTCTCTGGAGTAAACAGCACTTCATTTTCCTTCCTTTGGTCCCACCAAAGGTATTTAAGGAAACTATGCCGAGGGCTGGCATTCCTGGGCTTGCTTGCTCCATGCTTGAAGCTGACATCTTTTTTGTGCGTTTCGTGGTTTATGGTAGAGTGGTTACAAATCAGCTCCCATTCTGGTAACTAAATTTTATTGACTTTTTCCAGGGCCTGTGGTGAGGCTGACATGTCCCATATTTAATTGCTTCCTCCTTCTTGACAGAAGATTGAGGAAAGCAGAGGAGATGCAGGTGGCTCTGGGGCCAGAGAACTTCAAGTGGCCTTAGCTGGATGGCTGAGTGGGGCTATAGCAAGCGTAGGCCTGGGGATGTAACAACCTGCTGGCGCTTGTGCACTGTGATTTTATGGCTGCATTGGGGGCAATAACTGAACAGTGGGGCCTTTGGACTAATTTGAAGAATGCTTTGCATACATCCCAGCTGCTCACCATATGTCTGACCCATGTAGATGGGAGGGGCTTTCCCTGAGCTCTTGTTTCCTTCCCTGGAACTCAAGACTAACGGAGCCTTTAAGTGCCCAGCCGGGGGTGTTTTGGGGGAAGAGCATAGGCCACAAAAGCTTCAGCTGATTTAATCATAACCCAAATACATTCTAGGCTTTGCCAAATTTTTCCATTCCAATGACATTGTATCATTTTGTCCTCACAAAACCCCCAAATGTAGGCTGAGGGGGAGAATCCTCCATTCACAAATGAAGAGACTGAGATCCAAAGAGACAATAACCAAAATAAAAGCAGATGTTAGGCCCCTTTTTATGTTTCAAGCTCTCTTTTAAAGATTTGAGCAATACTGATTTATTTCATACTTGTGTCAGGCCAATAAAGCAGACACCATTATTATCACGGTTGAAGTAGATGAGCTCAGAGAAGTTGTTTAACTTGTCTGCGGTTGCACAGCTAGTCAGGAGTGGAAGTAGGGTTCAAAATCAAGCACTCTGCCTCCAAGAGACTGGGTTTCCAGGCACTATACCTGCTGCCAGCCAACTTGGCATTGATGAGAGTGGAATTCACCCCAATCACCTGAAATTTATGCCTTGTGGTATTTTAGATCTGGACTGTTCTCTGATTTGACTTAAATCTATTTAATTATTCACTTAAAGTTATTCAGCTAAAGATAGTCACTTAAAGTTCTTAAATTAGCCCCACTTTCCCTACTTCCCACGAAGTCGGAGGCCTATCCATTCCAAAGGAGCTGCAAAGGTTTAGGAAATTACTCCCAGATCAGGGCTTTGAAAAATGCAGGTATCTAGGGGCTAAAAGGTTTCTAAATCCTGGCAGTCCAATACCCAGAATACATACATATTTTCTCTGCCCATTGCCTGGCGGAACGAGTATGTTTCTCACTGGACAGGTAACTCTGTGAGCATGCATACCCCCAAGTTTCATGCCTCCGGAGAATAGGTCTCTCCTTGCTCTCTTGACAATTGCAAGGCAACTCTTAGCTAAATCATGTTACAGACAGGGAACCGTGTGAGTGTGAGAGTCTCTGTGGCTGCCCTGGATGACTTTCTCACAAGAGACAATAAGTGAAAGTTTTGCTCTGCGTCCGACCTTTGGGTGTGTCTAAATGTAGGCCAAACCCAAATTAGAATTTAGGATGAAGGTCAGAAAGCACAGGTGTGACTCTCATTTTTTTTCTTTAGTTTCCACATCAACTCTGTAGCCAGACGTTGGGCACCATGAAAGAGGGAAGGCACTATAAATCAGACAGAGAACCCATAGTAAGAATGTGTGCATTAGGATTTGGAGTATAAGAACCATATTTTTGGGACAAGTAGTTTCTCATTTAATTTTTTTTTATTTTACATTCCAACCCTAGTTCCCCCTCCCTACCCTTCTCCCACCCCCATCTCTCCCCATCCCTTCCACTCCTCAGAGGGGGTAAGGCCTTTCTTGGGGAGTCAACAAAGTCTGTCACTTGAGGCAGGATCAAAACCCTCCCCCTGTATCAAGGCGAAGCAAAGTATCCCACCATAGGGAATGAGCTCCAAAAAGCCAGTTCATGCACCTGGCATAAGTCCTGGTCCCATTGCCAGCACCCCCAAAAGATCAAGCCGCATAACTATCACTCATATTCAGAGGGCATAGTTCAGTTCCATGCAGGTTCCCCAGCTGTCAGTTCAGAGTCCATGGGCTCCCACTAGCTCGGGACAGCTGTCGCTGAGGTTTTCCCCATCATGACCTTTAACCCCCCTACACACACCTTGCTCATATACCCCTCCTCCCTCAGTTCAACTGAACTCCAGGAGCTCAGCCCAGTGCTTGGCTGTGGATCTCTGCATCTGCTTCCATCAGTTATTGGATGTAGATTCTATGATGAGCATTAGGGTATTCACAAATCTGATTATAGGGGAAGGCACCCTCTCCACTATTTCTACGAATCTTAGCTGGGGTCATTCTTGTGGACTCCTGGGTATTTCCTTAGTACCAGGTTTCTCCCTAAATCCCATAATGGCTCCGTCTATCAAGATATTTCTTTCATTGCTCGCCCTCTCCATCTCTCCCCCAACTCAGCCATCTCGATACCTCATGTTCCGATTCCCACCTCCTCTTTTCAACCCCTTCCAGTTTGCCCAGGAAATCTTAACTCTTTCCCTTTCCTGAGGCCCTCCATGCGTGTCACTCTTAGGGTTCTCCTTTCTGCCTAGCTTCTCTGGGGTTGTGGATTGTAGCCTAGTTATCCTTTGCTTTATGCCCAATAACCACTTATGAGGGAGCATATACCATGTTCATCTTTCTGGATCTGGGTTACCTCACTCGGGATTTTTTTTCTAGTTCCATCCATTTGTGGGGCAACTAGTTTTAAAGGTTGAATTCTCCCCAGAAGTAGACCTTGTATCAAGGATTTGTATGCAAATAGTATATTTGGGGGTTCATTACAAAGTTCTTCATACAGATGAGCTGGGAGGAAGGCTTAGTGAATAGAGTGCCTCTCTAGCATGTATGGGCCTATGCTGCACACACGGCACCACATGCCCAAGCCAGCATAGTTAGGGATTGCATAAATGAGCTAGGGAAGAAAAGAAAGTCAATTTGTAGTATCAGTTCTGGGCTGAAACCACTAGGCCATTGTGCTGTGGACCTCCGGTAGGTGGTGTGGGACATGCCTTCAGATGCTACTTGAGGGACAAAGGAGGTAGGCTATTTAGCCATTATTTCATTTTAGTGATTCTAGTCATGAGGTTGCCCTTACGAGTCTCAACTCATCAGCACTCAGGTTTCTGCCACTTATTGGCTGAAAGGACTGTGTTTGCTAAGAGTGAAAAGGTATGAGCTTGCAGGGTCACAGTGACTGTCCAAGGGCAAAGCACTGCTGCTATCTGGTTGACAGATAAACAAGTTTCCATGGAAACAGGAGGTGGGAAAAGACAATCTATTCCAATTAGAACTCTCAGTTTTAAGTGAAAAAAATCCCAAATCAAAAAAACCCAAGAAAGAAAATGTAATTCGTGTGAGTCATAAAACTCTAGAAGTTCAGAGTAAAGTGGCCCTGAGCATAGCCAGCTCCAGCTGGCCATTGGCTTGGGCTTGCCCCTTATGTGTGCTTAGTCTAGGACTCTGGCTTCCCCAATCTCTGTGTGTAAAATAAACACACAAAGAATGCTATATTGAGGCTCTGTCTTCTGTATACCTCTCATTCCTCTCTCTTCTGTCTTGATCTTTTTCTCTGGATGTCTAAGAAGAGCGGAAAAGATGGTACTTCTAGGTTTCCACAACCCTTCTTCCTCCTGATCTCAGAGTAAAAGAGCATTTTCCCCTAAGGTACTTGGTTAAAAATCTTCGAGAACAAAGGAAATGAAGTCAGTATAATGAAGAGATACCCAGTTCTCAGGTTCATCTGAGTCCTGTTCACAATAATTGGGACATGGCATCAACCTAAGAAGTCATCAGTGATGATTTGGTAGGTTGTGACTTGACGGCCGAAAGGGCAGTGCATACGCATGTCACAATACCGTGCAGCCTTACAAAGAAAGAAATGCTGACATTTGCAACAACAGCCTGAACAGAACAAGAGGACATTAGGTTTAGTGAAAATAAGTCACACATAGGAAGAAGTGCCATGTGATCACACTTAAGTGTGAAATATGGAAAGGTTGATCTCACAGAAGCAAGCAGTGAGACCAGGAGCTGTCAGGGGAGAAGGCTTGGGAAAATGTTAGTCTAAGGATTCAAGAGTTTCCTAGGAAGAATAAAGTTGAAGAGCTCTATCGTAAACATAGTGGCTATAGTTAATAGCCAGCATTCCTGAAAACAGACGAGTGGGTAGGTATGAAGGGTTACTACCATAAAAAGTGACAAGTATCCTAATTCATATGTTAATTATCTTGATCTTACCATTCTACAATGTATGTTTCATATGATAATAAGCGTGCATAACTTGCTTATCAAATTAAAATATGTATGTATACATATGAGTGAAAAGAAAGACCTTTAAAAAGCCTTTGGATGGGTTTAATGTAGGTCAGACACTAATCCTTCTTCCAATTGGCATGGAAAGAAAGAGAACTCTGGTCATGTGTTGTGTTGAAGAATATGGTACCATTCTGCTCCAACAACCTAGCTCATAAGTTGAGTATCTATCTATGCTGGAAGGAGAGATGCTTCTCCAACAGCAACCTTTTCTTTCTGTGGATACATTCCAAGACACCTAGTGGATGCCCAAAGCCATGGATAATACTGAACTTGATTGTGTTTAACATAGTCATACTTATTATAAAGTTGAAAATTTTTGGCTCTTTATTTTATATTTTGGTGTTTTGAGACAGGATCTCTCTATGTAATCCTGGCTGTTCTGAAACTCACTATGCAGATGAGGCTGGCCTCAAACTTACAGAGATCTGCTTGCCTCTACCTCTCGAGTTCTGGGATTAAAGGCATGTGCTACCATGCCTGGCTTTGATAAAATTTAATTTTTGAATTAGGCACAGTAAGAGATTAGCAGCTAATAATAGAGGAGAATGGTTGTAACAATATGCTGTAGTGAAACCAACTGACCTCTTTGTCTTTCTTCTTCCCAGTTGGTAGCACCACTGAGATTTGGGGCCATTATTAAGTCAAGAAGAAAGACAAAGAGGACAGTTCTTCATTTAAGTGAAAACACGAGGTACAGTAAGGTATTTTGAGATACAGTGAACACATCCTCATATTTTCACTACAGCATATAGTTACAACCATTAAATTTTACACATCAGGTAACAGCTGATGTGATAACCAATATGGCTGCTGACCATGGGGCCATGGCAAATGCAGTATGAATATACTAAACAGAGGCATTGCTCATGTTCTGAGTGAGACATGGACTTTATCAAGGCATTCAGAATGTTATACAACTTCAAGTTTGTGAGTTGCTTATTTATCTATTGGGGTTTCCACTAGATGTGTCAGGTCTGTGGTTTACTGTGTGAGAGAGACTCTATGGAAAGCAAACCTTTGGATAACAGAGAACTACTGTAGTTGCTGAAAAAAATGAGCTTTCAAAGGAATAGACAAATCGAGGCCCTGGTTTGTGGCCGGTTTCGATGGCACAGAATTCAAGTGAGCAACATGGTGTCATGAGACATGGAATGAGAGGTTTGCACAATCGGCCTTTGTAAGCCAGGGGAAACTGGCTCCAGCATGCAACTGGGCAGTTATCCACAGAGACTGTCCCTAGGCAGATGGTGTGTACAGTCCCTACACCTGAAGAAGACCACAGTCTACCTTGTAGAGCCTTAGATACCCTGAAGATTCAGTTTAAGAACTGGCAGAGCAGGATGTTTTGTCTGGATTATAGGATGCTTGGCTGGCCTCGTATATCAACACAAGTGACCTGCTGCCCCCCAGCCCACCCTACTCACTTTGCATGCATCGCCAGCAAATACTTAACTGGCCATTTGATGCTATAAAATGACACTTAACAACACACACCTGTGCAATGTGCCAGTCCTGGAAAGGGAGGGATCCTATGGGCTTTGCTCAGTGCTCTATTCCCAGAGGTCAGAAGAGAGCTCAGGAAACTACACAGACACTCCATATGGATACGGGAATCTGCTTTGTCTGTGGAGTTTGATGCGTTCCCCCAGGTTAGAAATACACCCACTTTGCGAACAAACCTTCCCTGCCTCTGTGATATCTCAGGTGAGTCCATTCGGTATCTCACAGTTGCTGTCAGAGTCACTCCAAACTTTCTCATGGTAATCCTGGGAGGGACAGTTGCTGATTGACATCCTCGGTCCATAGACTACAAGGAAAATGTACCATTGGGCCTTTGGTCCTGTCGGGGCTCCATTGTTCCTTGAGTTCCCTGACTTGATGGTGCTTGTGGGTTTTGGTCAGGAGAGTTGCCTCGACATACCCAGGGGCTCTTCCCACGTAGGAGTAGATGAAGATGGCATCCTTTCATTAAGTCCCCAGAGCCTGTTGTGGCTTGTCTGATTAGAGTCTCCTTACACACTGGGACAGAGAACTTTCTGCCTTTGCAGTTCTTTTGTTTCAGAATAAAAAAAACCTAGCTAGGAAGCTGCAAGGTTGAGAAGTTGTTAAACACACACACACACACACAGTCACACTGAACCAGATTTGCTGATAACAGGAGAATGGGAAGACCTGAAGCTGAGGGAGCGTTTCAAGGTCAAAGGCAAGGAGGGGCCCGTGGTGGTGGCGCTGGAAAAGCTGAATAGACAACAGTTGAATGCATTATTTAGCGTGTTCCACATCGCAAAGCCAAGAATGGTTCCTTCGCACCAGAAGATTTGAAATATCAGGCTGGCTGGCTCCGCAGAGGCCACCCCCACCCCCCACCCCCAGTCTCCTCCTGACTTCATGGAGACATGGTTGTCTAGGTGACAACTGTCAGGCAAGAAGCTGCAAGCTGAAGAATAAAATCGCCTCAGCTAATAGAGCAGCATGCTATTATGTACCTGAAGGTTTAACTGCTATATTAGCCTGAAAGAATCATTTGGAGGGGCAGAAGGAGTTCGCTTTTCCCTGGGCTACATCAGTGAATTCAATTTCTATTGAAGAGAGACTAGCATTTTAAAAACCACTGTGTGTGGAGCTTCAAGTCCTTTTCTTCTTTCAGTGAGAAATGATTTAATAATGAACTTACAACTGCAGGGCCTCTAGTCAGCTCCTTGGAGCCCTGGAAGAGGGAAGAGGCAGAGAGCAGGGGCCAGGGGCTGGGAGGCTCCATCCTGTTCTGTCCTTGCTCAGGCCTGGGCTCCCTGATTGAGGTTATCCCAGAGCAACTTGGTTTAGACACGTGGAGAGCCTGAGTGATAATTTTCTTCCCTCCCAAGATTGCCGGCTGCCTCTAATTAACGGTTGTGAATTCCTTAGATGGGGTTGTTATCAGATGGAAAGGGGCTAATTGTACCGGTCACAATAGTTAACCTCTTCCAGAAGGAAGAGTGTGTGTGTGTGTGTGTGTGTGTGTGTGTGTGTGTGTGTGTGTGTGTG